>JAJLVB010000031.1:0-82500 GCA_030570135.1 Pichia deserticola | reverse complement strand
ATGGTAATGGTTTATTAAATAGTAAATTTGGTGCAAATGTTTTAGCATTTCATGGTAGAAATATACCTGCAATTTCATTACATGCTTATTTAACTAGAATTTTAAAATATTGTCCAGTTACAAATGATGTCTTTTTATGTTTATTAGTATATTTTGATAGAATTGCTAAAAGGGCAAATAATTCAGAACAAACAAATGAAGATGCAATTATGATGGGTGATGATAATTCTGATAATTCTGATAATAATAATAATAATAATAATAATAATAATAATAATAATAATAATAATAATAATAATAATCAAATATTTGTTATGGATAGTTATAATATTCATAGATTAATTATATCTGGTATAACAGTTGCTTCAAAATTCTTTAGTGATGTTTTCTATAAAAATTCAAGATATGCAAAAGTTGGTGGTTTACCATTAGATGAATTAAATCATTTAGAATTACAATTTTTACTTTTATTAGATTTCCATTTATTAATTCAAAAGGAAGAATTAGAAAGGTATGGAGATTTATTATTAAGATTTTGGAAACGTGAACAATTAAAAAGAAATTCTATTAGTCATGAAGATATGGAAATGAATGATTAATAATTATTAATCAAAAAAACAGACAACTTTGTACACATAAATAATTCATAAATAATTCATAAATAATTCATAAATAATTCATAAATAATTCATAAATAATTCATATAATTCATAAATAATTCATAACTAGTAAACTATTTTTATAAAACTTTCTTACGTAATCATCCTCCGATATTTTTTTTTTTTCTTTTTCCACTAAAATAAATTTATAAATATATAAATTTATAAATTTAACATGGAAATTACATTGATTTCAAATTCTTATACGATTTTAATCTATTTATCAATTTATAGAAGTAATCCAATAAAACAAAATGGCTGCAGCAAAGAAGTCTCGTCTTATTAAGACAAAGAATAAAACGAAAACAATATCAAACTCAAATTCTAATACATTAACAATTAACGAAATTGAAATTGATACTAATAATAATAATAATAATAATAATAATAATAATAATAATAATAATAATAATAATAACAATAATTTTAATAATTCACAGTTACCATTATCAAATATAAATGAACAATTTAAAGAAATGTATACACAAATTGCTAAAAGTATCAAATTAATTATGTTAGAATATGAAATTGAATTTAAAGGTGGTGATTATGTTATTTTAGAAATTGCTAGAAATATTTCCTCAAATTTAAATGATTATCCAAAATTTACTTTAAATTTAAATAATTTAACAAATGGTAAAATATCAGTAAATGATTTTTTCCATTATTTGAATACTGTAACTCCCGAAAGAATCAAAGAAAGACAATTGAATTTAATAATTGAAAAAGAAATGGAAGAAATTGATAATAATAATAATAATAATAATGATTATGATGAAGGTTATAATTCTGATGATTCTGGTGAAGAATATAGCTTTGATTTAGAATTAAGTAATAATTTTTTCGATCCATATAAATTTCATATTGCAATTTTTAAATTATTGCGAATAACAATACCATCAAAGAAAAGTGAAATTTCATCAAATAATAAAAGAATTGAAAAATTATTTTTAAGTTTAGCAACTTTATGTGATCCATATACTCAACCATCATCAACTGGTGAAAATAATGAAATGATTTTAAGTGCTGATTTAATCTCAGATTTAATAATTTCATTACATTATTCTGATTATATTGATATTAATAATAAAGGTAATATATTTAATTTACCAAAATTTGATTTTGCATTTGATTTAGCTCAAATAATTGAAAAAATAATGATAATTTTAAATTCTGATAATGAAATTAATTTAATGAATATTAATAATGATGAATTAAATTGGAAGAATGAATTATCAAAATGGTTACCTCATAATTCATTCTCAAATATTGTTAATATAGCAAGTGGTTTCCATCATTTAATGTTATTATATACAATTTTAACAGTTTCTTTATTAATAATTTCAAAATTATATAATGATATTGGTAATATTTGTTTAAATCCATTTTTATCACTTTTTTTACAATTATGGAAAAATTTAACTAAAATAATTTATTTAGGTATTGAAATTGATAGACGTGATGAAGATAATGGATTTCCAGGTTATCCTGAAGTAATTAGATATATGATTAAAGGTTCATCAGCTGCAAGATCAATGATTTCATTAATTTTAAATGATGATTTTAATAAAAGATTTCATGATTTAAAGCATGAATCTTTAATTAATTTTATGCGTCCGTGGGGACGTAAATTTACAAATGGTTCAATTACAAGAGATATTAGAGTTTTCGTTGCTGCATTATTAGCACTTGGTTCAGAATTAGATAGTGTTACTGAATTATTATTTAATTTTGATCCCGAAGATAGATATGATGAAGATATTAAATATATGTTTGATATGGAATTAGATGATATTGAAAATGCTTCAAATAATATTTATAATAAAAATAATGGAAAAGACAAAATTTTTAATGAAGATGATAATAATAATAAAAACAATAATGAAGATAATAATGATAAAGATGAAGAAAATGAAGAAAATGAGGAAAATGAAGATGAGTATCATAATGTTCATAAGGAAAGTAATATAAAAAGGAAATTAATAGGTAGTAATCAATTTTTAGAAATTGAAAGTCATAGTGATGAATTTAATACCGAGAATTTTAACTCCAATAACACAATTTATGATTTACATCCTGATTGTAAATGTGAATTCGAAGATTTTGAAAGTGATTATGAATACGATGAAGATAATGACGAAGATTTTGATAATGAAAATGATATTATTGACAATGAAACTAATATCGAAAGAATTAAAGAAATTAAACAATTAGATAATGAAAAATTTATTAATGATATCGAAAAATTAAGTCATTTAAGTAATATTGATTTAAATGATTTAGATATTGAAACAATTCAAAAATTACATTTAGAAGCAGTTCATAGTATTAATAATGCACCAATAGCAATTAGAACAATTTCAAATAAAAAATTAGAAATTGATTCAAAAGGTAGAGATTGGAGAGATATACCAAGAGGTGAAAATCAAATATTAACAGATGAATTTATAAAACTTTTACAAGATTCTATTAATGATTCAAAAATTTTTTTAACACCAATTGAAAATTTATTAAATTCAATGAAATTAATGATAAAGGAAACATTAGATAGTAAAACTTGTGAAAAAATAATTAGAAGTGTTGCATGGGTTGTTCAATATGAACACGAAAGTAAATTAATGACAGATGAAGAAGCAAAATTAAATAATGATCCAAATGTTAATGCTGATGTAATTTATAATTTTTTAAAAAGTGATGATAATTTTGTCAAAATGATGAATTTTAATCCATCATCATCATTTTTTATAATCGATGAATTATTAATGGCTGAAGGTTATAGAAGAGTTTTAATTTGGTTTTTAACCCATTTGCCATTAAATCAATGGCTTATTAATTATTTTCATGATTTATTAATTGGAGAACGTGGAAATCCAAAATTAGATTATAACACTAAAACTTCAATTCGATTTAAATTTAGTAGAAAAGGTGCATTGATTTTAAGTGATGTTGAAAAATCAATGCTTTTACATGAATTCTTATCCAATGCTGTTATTTATTTATCTAGAGGATCATCTCTTGAATTAGAGGATATTTTAGAAAACAACAGCAACAGCAACAGCAACAACAACAACAACAACAACAATAATAAAATTAAAATAATAGAAGAAAATTCATCATCATTTATTACCAATAGGTCTAATGCACAGAAATTAATTAAGGTCATATGTTTAATGCTAAAATCGTTGGAATCACATAAAGTGATCAATCCTAAGGATTCTGAATACCGTGTTGAAATTCAAACATTATTAGTGCAATGGGTTGGTGTTGGATTTGTTCCGGAAGCACGTGAGCTATTCTTTAAATATTCTAATAATAGTAACAACAATGGTGATAATACTAAGAAAGAAGTCCAATGTGATGATAAAGAAAAGTTTACTAATGATAATCCCATTATTGAAAGTAAGCAACAAAAATCTAATGGATTAAATGAAATTTTAAGTATGGAGGATAAAAAATTAATATTAGATATTGTGAAAAATGGACCAATATCATCAACTTCAGATAAATCAGAAAGAAGAGAATATCTTTCACTTTTATTGAAATTACATCAAAGTAAGCTTTATAAACTAACTTCAAATTTAGAGAACTTTTCAAGTTTTGATTTATTTATTTTAACATTGAATATGGCCCATCACTATAGAACGGAAAAGGATACATGCTTTGAATTTATTAAAGGTTTAAATATGATTTATCATGTTTACGATAATGAAGAGGAATTGATGGAAGCATTTGATGATTTTTACTCATCATTGAATAATGCGATAATCAGTGGCGATGATGAAAAGGTAATTGAGATAATGCATGCATCAAAATTTTTATCTAATGATACAATTATTCAAGCAAGAAGAGCAATGAGAGATTTTGCTACAGGAAATGAAAAAGAAGAAGAAGAAGAGAAAGAAGTAGAGGAAGAGGAAGAAGCAAAAAACGGGGAAAACGAAGAAGACTTTAATGAAGACAAAACACCGAAAGAGAATGAGAAGAATAACAACAAGGATGGACGGATTACAATACAAACATTAAAATTACTTAAAGAGTTTTCTTTGGAAGAATGTATTAGTATTGGGAACCATAAAAACTTATTTAAAGCTCAATCCTCCGATGAAAAAGATTCTGGAGATTCTGGAGATTCTGGAGATTCGAAGGAATTACATGAGGGTAAGTCCAAATCGATTACTTCTTCTTCACACCACAGCAAAAAGAACAAAAAGAAGTCTAAACATGGGAAACGTAAGTAAGTAATAAATAAATAAATAAATAAATAAATAAATAAATAAATAAATAAATAAATAAACAAACAAACAAATAAATAATAACCAAACGAGTAGATAACAGATAATGCTATAATAAATTGTATAATTTGAAGGCAAACAAAGAGTTCAGCGCAATGCCAAAGGAGGTGCAAATATTTTTTTCAGATTTATGAACAAAAATTGATGTATGAGCCTTCTCTTCTTGCTGCTTTTCTTTTTTTGTTAGTTTATTTGCCACCTTTCCATTCATTAACCATTCATTTCCTTCAATAAAGATATAAAGCAATACGATGCCAACCATATCAATCAATTGGAATTACAAAACATATCGTGCTACAGTTACACCATCTACTTTACTGATTGATGTGTTAAAAGATTCTTGTAAATATTTCCAACTTGATGACGATTTTTCTATTTATAAATTGGTCAACAAAGATGGTAAAACTATGGATTTAACATTACCTTTCAGATTTAGCAATCTTGCTCAAGGTGCTAATTTAAATATTATAGAAATTCCCTTAAATGAGAGAAACACTAAAAACAATAACATTACTAATGATCAATCAAAAAAAAATAAACAATTAGTTAAGATTAGAATAAGTATTTCATCAAATGATATTAATAAGACATTACTGAAAGAATACCCTAATAATATTACATTAAATGATGTTTTACAAACAGTTAAAGAAAAATGTGGATTACCTGATATTAAAAATGATAGATTTTCAGTTCAAATTATGATGAAAATAGTAGAAATACAAAATTTTGATAAGCCAATATCAAGTTTAGGACTCGTTGTAGGTAATCATGCGATTCGTATAAGGATCAAACCTAACCAAAAACAACAAACAGCACCTATAATTAATCATAAAAAAGATGTTGAAGAAGATACTAAACAAGAGAATAGAGAAATTAAATTGAATTCATCTGCTCAAGTATTTAATCAAATTAACGAATCCGAACAATCAAAAGATTTCGTAAAACCAAATGAATTGTCAACTGAAGTGAAAAACTCAGAAGAACTTAAGGAAGAAGAAGAAAATCCAGCTATTAATTCAAATATCGAAATTTCTTATATTAATGACCAATCAAATATAAAAGAACATGATGAATCATCTTATGAAATGAATATTGATCAAGCTAGGACTTATCAAAAAATGCTTTCTAAAAGGGCAGCTGATCAACCAATGTTAACAAAAGCATTGAGAGATAAATTAGAAGCAGAAGAACGTGAAAGGAAAGAGCAAGTAAAGAAATCAATTTACAAAGGTGAATGTGCAATTAGAATAAAATTTCCGGATAATAAAGTAATTCAAATAAAGATTGATAATAGGAAAACATTAAATGATTTAGTTAATGTTTTGATTAATGAAGTCTTAAAGCCTGAAGCTATACCTTCAAGATTTAATAGAGATAATAAAGATGATGATTTATTTTTTGAACTTTACATTGCACTTCCTTATAAAAAGATTCTAGGTATGGGTTTTAAATTAGATAAAAAAATTGATGACTGCGATTTTGGTAATAGAATATCATTATTGTTTAGGTATGAACCTGAATACATGAGAACTTTAAATAATGGTTATATATTAGATCATTTATTAGAGAAAACAGATAACAAAAAGAGTGATTCCTACAATGCTATTTCAAATACAACTGAACCATCCATATCTAATAATGTTTTATCAAATGAATCTTCTTCATCAGGTAACAAAAGAGCTAAGTTTAAGCAAATTCCAACTTGGATGAAACTCAGTAAAAAGTAATGAGCTTACGTAATAGAATACATAATATTTTTGTGCTTTTACTAATTGTTTTTATTTGTTTATCTTTTCTATTTAATGTTTTATGTTTATGTTTTAATCTTAAATTATTCCTTTTTCGAAATTTGTATTTCTTTTTATTCAATTTCTTACCCATACTTTGAAGTAATTTATTTTACAAAAAAAAAAAAAAAGGATCAAACCATCATCTTAATTTTTTTTAAGCTATGTCTGACACAATCAAGACATATATAAGATTTAAACCTTATACAGAATTTAAAGACTTACGCCGATCTAGAGATACTCCACCAGATCATTATGATATTGACGAAAATTCACAAACTGTTGATATAATACCACAGAAACTGCAACGAAGGCCAAAGAGTTTAGGTGATGAAAGATCTTGTAAATTTTCATTTGATCATATCTTTTCATGTAATTCATCTCAATCTGATTTGTTCAATCATACAATTCCTCCAATCATAAATTTTGTATTACAAGGTTATAATGCTTCAATTATTTGCTATGGTCAAACAGGTAGTGGAAAAACTTATACTATTATGGGTGATGAAGAAAATCCGGGAATTATACCAAGGTTATTTACTAAGATTTTTGAAGAAATTGATAATTCACCTGATACCAATGAATATACAATTGCACTTTCATATTTTGAAATTTACAATGATATAATTAATGATTTATTAAATCCAAATAATAATATTAATCAAATTTATATAAGGGAAACTATTGATGATTCGATATATGTTGAAGGTTTAGAAAAAATTTATATTGCTGATAATAGTGATATTAACCAAATTTTAGAAATTGGTAATTCAAATAGGACAATTTCAGAGACGAAGATGAATATTTCAAGTTCACGATCTCATTCAATTTTACGAATTGAGATCAATATTAGTGAAGGTAATAAAGATTATTATACATCCACATTATTTTTAGTCGATTTAGCAGGATCTGAAAGATTAACTAAATCAGGTACGAATTCATCACAAACTTCATTAAAGGAAACAATTGGTATAAATTCTTCCTTATCTGCTTTAGGTAATGTAATTAAACAATTATCTGAGAATAAAAAATATATTTCTTATAGAGATTCCAAACTTACTAGAGTTTTAGCTAACTCTTTGGGAGGTAATTCTAAAACTGCAATTTTTATTACTTGTTCATCTGATTTAGATGATTTTAATGAAACTTTATCATCATTAAGGTTTGGTCAACGTGCTAAAAATGTTCATAATGTAATAACTCAAAATAAAATTAAAGAAATGAATGTAAAACAACAAGACAATATTAAGGATGATAGTACTGATGATATGAGTAATATTAATAATAATTCTGAAAATTCAAATGATAATAACGAATGGAAACTAAAATATGTAGCTGCACTAAAGAAAATTATTGAATTAGAATCAATCATCGAATCACCTGATAAGTTGATAAAGGAGAATGTTTTATTAAGGGAAGAGTTAAATTCATATAAAGAACAATCTGAATATGAGAGTGCCAATCAATCAATTGATTATATAACTTTAAGATCATTACAATCACTTAAATCTGATATTGAACTTTATAAAAAATTATTAGTTTCAAAAACGGATAAAATTATTGAATTAGAGGAAAAAATTGAGAAAATGAAATGTCACCCAAGTTTTAAAGGATTCGATTGTATCAATACGATGAGAACCATGTCTAATTCGATTCAATTACAAAATAACGAATTATTGGAGAAAGTTGAAGAAGCAAAGAGAGTTCTTAAAAGTAAAGAGAAAGAACTAGAGAATGCTAATTATAAATGGTACGAAAGAGATTCAGTTGTTAATGAAGAACAAAATGAAGTGGAGAAGAAATTAGAGAGATTAAGCTCAAGGTTGAAATCTGCAATACATGATAATGAAACCAAAGATTCAACATTATTTGATATCAACGATGTTAACTATTCTGATAACATCAGTAATAATAATAGTAATATTAATAATGATAATAGTGGTAGTGGTAGTGATACTAGTGGTAATAATATTGGGAGGAAGGGGGTTAATCTAAGAATAGTCAAACCACGGTAGTGAATCATTATGAAAGCAAATAGTCTTTAAATGTATAACAAATTATAATTGTAAATTAATTAATTGTTATTTGTCAAAAGGATACTAAAGCGAAGAACTTTAAACTGTGACTTGAGCACTAAGCTATTGTAACAAAGATCAGGAAAGCACAAATCTTGCAACATAATCTTTTTGTCTACTAGTTAGTTTATTAATCAAAGATAGATATTCTGTGATTCATACATACACATTCATTATTATTTTATCCTTATATAACAATTGAAGTCAAACCTTTACAAATAGGATAAGTTTGTTTGAAAATATAAAAGTCTACCTTGTTATTGTTGATTATATCAATGCAAAGATAATATAATCTTCGATTCAAATCAATTACCTCAAGGAGAATCTTAGGAAGGATAAGTTAAGGAACATCTGGCAACACCTTTTTAAGTTAATTACTAACATGTCTTAATTATTTTACTACAAAATATTGACTATTTGTATTAAGTGGAGAAAATTTATATATTCACTATATGGTAAGACATAAAATATCATGTAAGTAGGAAAGAATTAATTATTTGAAGGAACGCTGTCCTTCTTTTAGACCTAAAATACAACGAACATCACTTACAAATCGTAAAGAATGTAATAGAGGTAAAAGATTTAATAATTCTGAATCATCAGGATCATTAATCCAACCTTCAACCATTAAACCATTATCTTTATTATGAGAATAAGAAATTGGAGAATTATCAATAATTATAATTTTAGAATAATCTAAAGCTAAGTTTGAACTTGAGTTTGAATTTGAAATATTTGATGAAATACTTGAACTTCTAGATCTTGATTTTGAATTTGATCTTGGACGTAATTGTGGTTGATCATTAAGTACAACTGATAAATCTTTTAGATAACCTTTACCTTCAACGAAATTACAAGAATTTCTATAATATCTTTTTTTAAATATTTTATTTGGTTGATTAACAATTTTTAAAGATTTTAAAGCTTTTTTCATTTCATCATTTGAAAGTGTTTGTTGTTCAATATAATCAATTACAGGATCTGCATATTCCTTAATTGAAGCTGTAAAACAAATCAAATCAAACCATTGGTAAACAATTGATAAAAATTCTTCAACGTATGGTCTTTTATAAATATGATATAAAGTTGGTACAGTATTTGAAACTTTAACTTCAATTGATTTACCTTTTGTTTTATTTAAAGTTGAAGAATTATATCTTGATAATGAATGAATCAATGTCTCATCTAAATCTAAAACCAATGTTTTTCTTGGTAATTTTGGTGGATTAAATATATTAAAATCAAATAAAAGTTTTGGAAATATAAATTTCTTCTTTTTTCGACGTTTTTCTAAATTTTGTGCTGATTTTGAATTTTGTATTGTTGATGATATTACTGATTTTTTATCATCTTCTAAACTATTATTATTATTATTATTATTATTATTATTTACAGCTTGTAATAATTTATAATTTAAATTTGAGATTTTTTGTGTATTATTTGATTGATTATTTTTAATTTGATCACCTTCAGTATTATTATTATTATTATTATTGTTATTATTATTATTATTAGTATCATTTGAATCTTCTTTTGAGGGATTTGAATCTGAAGGAGATTTAAAATAATCATCATTTTCATGATAATCAGGATCAAATTCAATTGATTCCTCTAAAATTGTAGAGATTGAAGATTTTGGTGCATATTTTGAAGATGGAGAAGATTTTGATTGTTTTTGTTTTTGTTGTTGAATAGGAGTTGAAGTTAATGAAATTTCATTTGTTATTTCAGAATCATCTGTTAATTCATAATTTAATTTTCCATTATTATCTATTTTATTAATATAGATAAATTTAAGTAATAATTGATATAGTTTCCTAAATGGATAAAGAATTGAAAATATAAGGTAATAAATTGGATAATAAATTAAAATTTTTGGTAAGAATAATATAATACTAAACAATCTAATCAATAGATTTTTAAAAGATTTAAAGAAACTATTTCCATCATCAATTTTCTTTTTATCTTTATAATCAATTCCTTGTTGATTATTATCAATACTAACATCATTTTCATTATCATTTACTTCATTATTTATTTCATCATTTACTTCATCAATTAATTTATCATTTTTGTTATCTTCCTCATTTAAATCTTTGCTTGATTTAGGATTTCGCCTTTGAAAAATGGTGGATAAATAATGTAAGGAGTTCATCTGCTAAACAACTGACAATTCATTAGAACTTGTTGATATAAGTAAAGAATAACATTCAATGAAGTCATGTAGTATTTTTGTAATATTGTAAATTAACAATGTGAAACGGAGCAAAAGCAAAAATACATGGCTGTGTTCGAGTGTGTTAATTTTTATTTGAGTTTATAAAAAGTGTATAAATAAATAAATAAATAGATAAAGTAAATAAGTAAGTTATTAAACATAAATTGGATATAAAAGTATTAAAGATGAGTTACTGTATTATATTTTAAGAAATCAAACGAAATCCCTTTGATTTTCGTTTGATTGGTAAATTCTATCAGGACGTTGTGGTGTTTTGTAATCTCTTGGTGGAACAACTGGATTGTAGTTTTGGTTATTTTGATTTTGATTTTGATTTTGTCGACTGTTGTTTTTATTATTTATTTTATTTTGATTATTTGAATATTGCTGTTGAATAGGGAATGAATAATTACTATTATCATCTTTATGAGTTTTAAAAGGATTTGTAAAAGTTTTACCAGTTTCAACTTCTTGTAATTCGAATGATTCATTATTGGTTAAATTTGAATTATTACCATTTTCTCTATTAATTAACATTTTATCAATTTCATTATAAATCATTGTAGCATTTCTAGTTGAACAACCATTCATCCAAGCAAAGAATGATCCAATAATTGGAGGGAATGTTAAAAATAAATCAAATAAAATATTTGCATTCATTTTAGCAATTAATTTATTACTTAAATTAAATTTTAATGAAGCCATTGTAATTAATCTTGCATGAGCTGCATACATTAATAAAGGGCCAATACAAGGTACTGCAACTAAAATTGGACCTAAACCAATTCCACAATCAACTGGATAACAACCCATAAAACATTTATCATCAATCCAAGCTCTTTTTTGAATCCATTTCCAATTTTTTTGTTCCTTTTCAGTTGCATTTGAACGTAATTTTAGTTTTTTACCATCAGGTCCTTTAAATGGATCTTTTGTTTTAATGTGTTTTTCTGCATAATTATTAACCTTTTCAGTTGCTTTATCTAAAGCAAAATCCTTTGCAATACCTTCTACAAAACTTTCTACAAAGTTCATTGTTTTTATTTTTTTTTTTTTTTTTAAACAAAAATTTGGTTATAAATGCAAGTTATCATTTTCAGATGATAAAGGATGGAAATTAATTGTTAAAGTAAAAAAATAAACAAATAAAATTAATGAGCCACCTTTTTTACCCAAAAATTTTTTTTTTTTCAAATTTTTTTTTTTTTCAATTTTAGCGTTTAGCGCGAAACGAAAAGGGACAGAAAAAAACAATTAAAGAAAATGATAAGTCGTCGATCGTCGATCGTCGATCGTCGCGACAAAAAATTATAAAATCATATATTACACGGCTGTTGCTTAATTGACACGTGACCGACACGTGACTTTAATATCATTATTCATCCGTACACCTCATAAATAAAAAAAATAAATAAAAAAATAAAAAAAAAAAATGCTCAGCAGCGTTTGAAATTAAATTAAGTTAAAGCTGATAAACAATATATAATTTATAAAGAGAGAGAAGAGAGTATATAAATAGATAAATATCAACAACAGCTCTTTCTTTTTTTTTTTTTATTGTTTAACATTGTATCAAACACTTAATTACTATTATAGTAATCAGTTACAATAATGTCTTCTCCACAAATACATCTACATGAAACATCATCAGCTCGAATATTATTTGTTGCAGATATTAGAGGAAATTTATCCCATTTCAATACTTTAGCAAATGAATACAATCCAGATTTTATAATTCATACAGGTAATTTTGGTTTCTTAGATAATGAATCAGTTTCAAGAATTCATGAATCTTATTTAAGACATATTGTTGAATTCTCACCTTTATTACCAAATCATTTAATTTTAAAAATTTCTCAACTTTCAAAAGTTTCAGGTGATTCAGTTCATCATTTATCAAATGATAATATAAATTTAAAAAATTTATTAATTAATCAAAATATATCTCAATTAACAAAATTTTTAAATGGTGATTTAAAATTAAATATACCTGTTTATACAATTTATGGTATGTGTGAAGATTCTTATGTTATAAATAAATTTCGTTATGGTATTTATAAAATTTCAAATTTACATATAATTGATGATTGTTCAATTCATTTAATTAAATTAAAAAATAATAAATCAATCGTATTATCAGGTATTGGAGGTTCTTTATCTTATCATAAATTATTTCATCAAGGTACTTCTCATAATTTTAATGATTTATTAGATTCAAACAATAATAATAATAATAATAATAATAATAATAATAACTTAAATTCAAATAATTTACTACCAATTTCTGGTGATCCAGGTAATATTTGGATTACAATATTACAATTAGGTAAATTAATTCAAACTTTATTAAAATTCTCAGAATCAAATCCAAATGATTATAATAATTCAATTAAATTTTTTATAACTCATCAATCTCCAACAAGGGAACCTTTACTTGAACATTTATCAATTTTTTTTAAAATGGATTATACTATTTCAAATTCTTTACATTTTAAATATATATCATCTTATAATTCATTAACTGTTAATCCATCATTTGAATCTTTTAAATTAAAATTTGCTGATTCAAGAATGAAATTATCAAAAATTTGGTTTAAAGTTCAAAAAAAATATGAAAGGTTATTAACTCAATTACCAAACAATAAATTAGCAATTTATGTAGATTTGGCTTTAACAATTTATGATAAAATCCCAATTTCAACAAAATCAAATACAATTAATTCACCAACAAATTTAGTATCAATTACAAATTCAAATTCAAATTCAAATTCAAATTCTAATCAATTAAATTCAAATAATCCAAATTCTAATCAATTAAATTCAAATAATCCAAATAGTCCAAATAATTTAAATTCTTCAACTGATGACATACCTTCTTTATCTTTATCATCTTCTTTATTACAGTCTTTACAATCCTCTGAAATTCAAGACGTAAATGAAATGTTAAACAAACATGAAATTAATTTGGTTATTAGACATTTAAATGATTTATATTATGTTGCTTTTCAACATTCTTGGCATTATAATATTTGTGATGTATCTCATGGTCAATTGATTTTAAATTTTGATAATGGTAAAGTCAGTATGCAAGCTTTATCACATGGTTTTGATTTTAATTACAGATTAGAAAATAAGATGAATAATTCAAGTGTATAATAATAATATTTTTCATTAAATTTCCATTCTTTCATTTCTTTTCTTTGCCTTATATCATCATCCTTTTCTTTTCATCTTATATACATGCATAAATACATATATAAAAACAATTCATATATCAAATATACATTCATATCGCTCTACAATTTCAATATTATATTTTCATGTTAAAATTTGCTTCCGCATGTCATTCTTTTCCATTAATTTTTATACTCAATATAAAATAATTATATTTAGTTCAAATTTCATATTACTAATCAACTATTTCAAATTTATATTACTAATCAACTACTTATATTAGTGTCAAATTAAATCAAAATTAATTAATTTGAAATGTTTATAAAATATTGTGGATTCCTATTATAAATAAATAACAATTTATTTTTTCATATTTCAATAATTTTTTATTTTTTAAAAAAAAAATTATAATTATGGATTAAATTAATAAATATAAAACTACGAAAATGAAACTAAAAATTACAAATAAACTATCAAATATCTTGTCTTGGTCACAAAATTTAATTCCAATTGAAAGGAAAAATGTATTCATTGTTTACTTTTTAATTTTATTAGCAACATCACTTGATAATCTAAATTCAACAGCTGCTCTTACAATGACATTTAATATAGAAAAAGAATTTAATACAGATTCTTCAACTGCAAGTTGGGTTTTATCAGGTTATGCTTTAACTTTAGGCTCTTTTATCATGATAAGTGGTAAAATTGCTGACATTATTGGTCCTCATAATTTATTTTTGATTGGTTTAACATCAGTTTGGATTTGTGCATTAATTTGTGCTTGTATTCCTCATACTTCAATTATAACTTTAATTGTTTTTAGATCTATTCAAGGTATTGGTGCTTCATCTTTAGTACCTTCAACAATTGCTTTAGCTGCTAATTATTTTACTGATAAATATTCAAAATATTTATCAACAGCAATTATTGGTTTTATAATCTCTTTAACAGGTACTTTAGGTTTTGGAATTATATTAGGTGGTGCATTTTCAGAAACTGTAATTGGTTATAAAAGTTTCTTCTTTTTTGTTTTTGCATTTGGATTTGTTTGTGATTTACTTTTATTATTTTTAATTATACCAATTAAAAAGACTGAACAGCATCATAAATTAAAATTGAAAAATATAGATTTTATTGGTGCAGCTTTAGTTATAATAGGAATTTTACTAATTATTTTAGGGTTAACAGAAGGTGGTGAAAATTGGAGAGTCCCCAAAGCTTATATACCTTTAATAATTGGATTTTTCACATTTTTCTCTTCATTGGTTTTTGAGGTTGGATATATTAGAAAGTTTAAAGCTCAAAATATTGATAAAACTAATGATTGGAGATTAGAAATGGATTTATTATTTCCACCTGAAATTATTAAAATACCAAATTTTTTACCATTTTTATTAGTTTGTGGAATGTATTACGCTTCTTTTACCATGATGTTAGCAATTGGAATACAATATTATAGCTTTATTGAAGAACAATCTCCAATCATTTCTGCAATTAAAGTTTTCCCTTTAACAGTTGGTTTGGTATTTGGTGCAATTGTCTTTAGATCTTCATATTATGAAAAAATTGGTTTGAGAAATATGTTTATACTATCAGCATCATTAACCCTGGGTTCTTCAATTTGGTATTCACGTACTAATTTTAATACTCATAATTCATATTGGAAATTTGGATTTGTTTCATTATTTTTATATGGTTATGGAATGAACATTTTTTTCAATATTTACATTGGTGTAGTTGTTTCAAATACACCTTTACATTTACAGGGTGTTGTTAATGGTATTTATCAAACCTGTTCTCAAGTATTATTAAGTATTGGTAATGCATTAGTACCTTCAATACTTGGTAATCTTCAAAGAGCTACAACTACGGAAATGAAGCATGAGTTACATAATAAGTTTCAAACTGTGTTTTACGTAATTATGGGATTCCATGCAGCAACTCTAATTATAATGGTTCTTTTCATTAAAAACTCAAAACCGAATAATGAAAATAAAGACAAACCAGAAGTTGATGTTAACGAATATTACGAAGAGGCAGTAGCTTCAGAAGACAGCCAAAAATCTGTCGTGCAAGACTCTTTTAACAGCAAGTTATGTTGAAAAGTTCAGTGACGCCTCTTTTGATGCTCTAGATGGTGACTATTTAGTCAATATGTCACTTAAAAGAAACAAGTTCAACTGCTCAAATACGTTGAAACTTCTTTTCTTCATTAATATTCTATTTTTTTTACCTTCCTGATTGTTTTTGATCTTTCATTTCATTTCCTTTTTTGTTTTCTTTTTTTTAGTAATTTTCTATTTTTCATAGCAAGTATAAATTTATTTTTATAAAAAAAAGGTAAATGTAAAATAAAATACAAAAGAAAAAGAATAACAAAAGTATGTAAACAAATATTTTAAACAAAATAGTATAAAAAGTAAATTTAATTATAATTAGGTTTTGATATCAACCTCTAAAGTTTAATTGATTAAACTTTGGATGCTAATTCTTCAAGTAAACGATAGTCTCTCTTCTCAAAAGATCCATTACCAGGTAATCTGGTGTTACCCATTAAATACAAATCTACCTCACGAGCACATTGTCTACCTTCTTGAATACCCCAAACAACTAATGATTGTCCTCTTCTACAGTCACCTGCAGTAAACAAATTGGATTCAGCACTAGTTTGGTATGAGGATGATTCACGTGTTGCAACTGTACCTCTCTTGGTTCTTTCAACATTCAGATTATCAGATTCTGGACCAATAAAACCCATAGATAATAAAACAATATCTGCTGGAAAGAATTCCTCGGAACCCGGAATTTCTTGCATTTGCCATGCACCAGAATCAGATCTCTTCCATTCAACACGAACAGTCTTGATACCTTTAACATTACCCTCACCATCATCAACAAATTCTTTTGATAAAATACAGTATTCTCTTGGATCTTTACCATAATGTTCTTTAACTTCAGTGTGGCCATAATCAACTCTGAAAATTCTTGGCCATTGAGGCCATGGATTATCTCTAGTTCTTTCCGCAGGTGGATGTGGCAATAATTCAAAATTAACAACAGATTTTGCACCATGTCT
Organism: Pichia deserticola; assembly: GCA_030570135.1. Taxonomy (NCBI): domain Eukaryota; kingdom Fungi; phylum Ascomycota; class Pichiomycetes; order Pichiales; family Pichiaceae; genus Pichia; species Pichia deserticola. The sequence continues at coordinate 65,219 of JAJLVB010000031.1, read as the reverse complement.
AGTAGCTGTACCTAAACAATCATTACCAGTATCACCACCACCAATAACAACAACATTTTTACCTTCGATAGTTGCTCTGATAGTTTCTAGGTCATTTTCTAATAATGCCTTAGTATTAGAGGTTAATAAAGTCATGGCAAAATCAATATTCTTTAGATCTCTACCTGGAATTTTCAAATCTCTTGGAATAGTTGAACCAATTGCTAAAATAACGGCATCATTTTGTTGTTTTAATTCGTCAAGCTGAATATCTTCACCAATGGTAGTGTTGGTAATAAATGAGACACCTTCAGCTTTCATTAAATCAACTCTTCTTTCAACAACACCTTTATCTAATTTCATATTAGGAATACCATACATTAACAAACCACCTGCTCTATCAGCTCTTTCATAGACGGTGACAGTATGTCCCGCTTTATTCAATTGGTCAGCAGCTGCTAAACCAGAAGGACCAGAACCAATAATTGATATTTTCTTACCAGTTCTGACTTTTGGTGGGCATGGAACAATCCAACCTTCATTAAAGGCATAATCAATAATACCAGCTTCAATTGATTTAATACCAACTGGAGCATTACCTGAAACATTGACAACACAAGCACCTTCACATGGAGCTGGACAAATTCTACCAGTAAATTCAGGGAAGTTATTGGTCATTAACAATCTTTGTAATGCATCATACCATCTATCCTTGAAAACTAATTCATTCCATTTTGGAATAATATTCGAAATTGGACAACCAGTATCTGATTGACAGAATGGAATACCACAATCAATACATCTAGCAGTTTGATATTTTAATTCTTCTTTAGTTAATCTATTAGATAATTCTTTCCAATCTTGAAGTCTAGACTTAACAGGTCTATACTTTTCATGTCTTCTTGAATATTTAATAAAACCACCTACTTTATCTAACTTTAATGCTTTGGATTCTTCAGCCTTAACATCAATCATCGTATCTTCCAAATCAAGAACCTTTGGTTCTTTATCTGTCGATGATTTTTTAGGTTTAGAGAATTCACCACCAGTAATATCAGCCTCAGGATCTTCCTTAATGGTAGAGAAGTAATTGGAAACTTCTTTCTTTTTCATTTCCTCCGCTTTTTTAGCTTCAGCTTCTAAAACTTTCTTATATTCATATGGTAAAACTTTAACAATTTTTTTCAAAAATCTATTGAAATCATTTAAAATTCTTAATGCAATTTCGGAACCAGTATAATGTCTATGATCTTCCAATAAACCTCTAACAAAAGCAATTTCTGATGGATCACTCAATCTAGTTAACTCAACCAATTCTTTGTTAACCTTTTCTTCGAAGTCTTGTGCCATGTCTAAAACATAAGCAATACCACCAGACATACCAGCCGCAAAATTACGACCAACAGAACCTAAAACAATAACTCTACCACCTGTCATATATTCACAACCATGATCACCGGTACCTTCAACAACGGCATAAGCACCAGAATTTCTAACAGCAAATCTTTCTGCGGCAATACCTCTAAAGAATGCAGTACCGGAAGTTGCACCATATAAACAAGTATTACCAATGATAATATTTTCTTCAGCTTTGAATTTAGAATCTTTTGGTGGATAAACAATCAATCTACCACCTGATAAACCTTTACCAACATAATCATTACAATCACCTTCAAGTTCTAATGTAATACCCGATGCTAAGAAAGCACCAAATGATTGACCAGCAGAACCTCTGACATTGACATGGATGGTATCATGTGGCAGAGAAGTTGGACCAAATTTCTTGGAACATCTATATGATAATGTTGTACCAATAGCTCTATCGGTATTGATCGCTTCAGCTTCAATAATAACAGGTAAACCTTTATCTAAAGTGATTTCAGCCTCATCAATTAATTTATTATCCAATCTAACATGTAATCTATGATCTTGTTTCTTTTCACATTTTGTTGCAACACCTGGTCTGATTGTATGTGCAGGTGTTAAAATAGGTGATAAATCGATATTGGCATTTTTGGTTGTTTTTAAATCATCTCTAACATAAAGTTTTTCAGCTCTACCAACCATTTCATCAATTGTTCTAAAACCTAATTTAGCCATAATAACTCTTAATTCATTTGCAACATAATAGAAAAAGTTGATAACATGTTCCGGAGTACCTTGAAATTGTTTTCTTAAAACAGGATCTTGAGTTGCAATACCAACTGGACAAGTATTAGTATGGCATTTACGATTGTAAACACAACCCATTGAAATCAATGGAGCTGTTGCAAAACCCCATTCTTCAGCACCTAATAAACATGCAATAGCAATATCTCTACCAGTTTTTAATTGACCATCTGTTTGAACAACAACTCTGCCTCTTAAATCATTTAAAACTAAGGTTTGATGAGTTTCAGCTAAACCCAACTCCCAAGGTAAACCGGCGTATTTAATACCAGTCCATCTAGCTGCACCAGTACCACCATCATGACCTGAAATTAAAATGTGATCAGCTTTTGCCTTTGCAACACCAGCTGCAATAATACCAACACCAACTTCAGAAACAAGTTTAACAGAAACTCTTGCTCTTGGATTAGAACATTTTAAATCATAGATTAATTGTTTTAAATCTTCAATTGAATAAATATCATGATGAGGAGGAGGTGAAATTAAACCAACACCAGGTGTTGAATGTCTAGTTTTAGCAATTGATTCAGAAACTTTATAACCAGGTAATTCACCACCTTCACCAGGTTTTGCACCTTGAGCCATTTTGATTTGTAATTCATCAGCATCTGATAAATAATAGGAAGTAACACCAAATCTACCTGAAGCAATTTGTTTGATTGATGATCTCATTGAATCACCATTTTCTGAAGTTTTTGATCTTTCAGCATCTTCACCACCTTCACCAGTATTTGATTTACCACCTAATCTATTCATTGCTACGGCTAATGTTGAATGAGCTTCCATTGAAATTGAACCATAAGACATTGCACCAGTACAAAATCTTCTAACGATTTCAGTCCAAGGTTCAACTTGATCAACTGGAACAGGAGTTGAATTTTCAAAATCAAAATCTAATAAACCTCTTAAAGTGCAATTCTTAATTGCATCATATTCTTTTTTAGAATAAGCTTCATAAGCTTTACTATTTTTATTTCTAACAGCATCTTGAATATTTGCAACTGCAGCTGGCTCATTAACATGTGATTCACCACCATCTCTCCAATAATACTCACCTGATTCTGGTAAACCTTTTGGTTTTAAAGTTTCTCTTGATGGATATCCTAATTCATGTAATGAAAATGCATCTTGTGCAATATATTCAAAAGTTATACCTTTAATTCTTGATGCAGTACCTGCAAAACATCTATCAATAACAGAATTATCAACACCTAAAGCTTCAAAAATTTGAGCACCTTTATAAGATGCAAGGGTTGAGATACCCATTTTAGACATAACTTTTAAAATACCATCATCAATTGCATGTTTATAATTATCGATAATTTCTCTATTAGTAAATTCTTTTGCTAATAAATTTTCATTATTAAGTTTAATTAATGTATCCATGGCTAAATAAGGATTTATACCATCAACACCATAACCAACTAAACAACAAAAATGATGAACTTCTCTAGCTTCCCCAGATTCAACAATAATTGCAACTTTAGATCTTTGCTTTTGTCTAACTAAATGATGATGAACTGCACCAGCTGCAATCAATGCAGAAACTGAAACCTTTGTTGCTGATAAATTTCTATCAGATAATATAATAATTTGAGAATTATCAACAATTGCTTGAGTTGCTTCAGCACAAATTCTATCTAAAGCTTCGGTATAACCTGTTAAACCTTCTGATTTATCAAATGTAATATCAATATTTGTAACAGACCATTTTGGATAAACATTATTTATTTCCTTTAAAGCTAATAATTCATCATTTGATAAAATTGGAGATTTCATTTTTAACCTATTACATTGATTTGGATTCATTTCTAATAAATTACCTTGTGGACCAACATAACATTCTAAAGACATAACAATTTTTTCTCTAATTGGATCAATTGGTGGATTTGTAACTTGAGCAAATAATTGTCTAAAATAATCATAAATTAATCTTGGTTGTTCAGATAAACAAGCCAAGGCAGAATCATTACCCATTGAACCTAAAGTTTCTTTTGAACCATTAACCATTGGAACCAATATTGCTAAAACTTGTTCTAAAGTATAACCATTAGCTAATAATTTTGGATCATCTTTAATTTTTAAATCAGAATCAACCTTTGATTGTAAATTAAAGCCTCTATTTTGTAATTTAGTTGATAATTCTGGAATTGTAATCATATTTGATAAAGTCCAAGCTTTAAAATCAAATCTATTTGAAACTTGTTTTTTCAATTCTTTATCATCAACAATTTTACCTTCTTTTGTATCAACTAATAACATTCTACCTGGATATAATCTACCTTTTTTAACAATTTTATTTGATTCAATTGGTATAACACCAACTTCAGATGCACAAATCATAATATCATCATCTGTAATATAATATCTACAAGGTCTTAAACCATTTCTATCAAGATTTGCACCACAAAATCTACCATCTGCAAATGTAAATAATGCAGGTCCATCCCATGGTTCCATTAAACATGCAGCCCATTCATAAAATGCTCTCTTTTTTGGATCCATTGTTTTATTATTTTGCCAAGCTTCAGGTACTAATAACATAATTGCTTCAGGTAATGATAAAACACCATTTATAACTAAAATTTCTAAAACATTATCTAAAGCAGCAGAATCAGAACCACCTTCTTCAATAATTGGATATAATTTATCCATATCATCACCAAATAATTTTGATGACATAACACCTTCTCTTGCTCTCATCCAATTTTTATTACCTCTTAAAGTATTAATTTCACCATTATGAGCAGCCCATCTTAAAGGTTGAGCTCTATCCCAAGATGGGAAAGTATTTGTTGAAAATCTTGAATGAACTAAAGCAAAATGACATTCATAATCTGCATTAACTAAATCATGATAATAAGAATAAACTTGAACAGGTACTAATTGACCTTTATAAACAATATTTTTATTTGAAAGTGAACAAATATAAAACCAATTATGTAAACCAATTGTATGAGTTGATTGTTTTCTTAAAATATACAATTGTTTTTCAAATAATTTTTCATATTTTGATTCAAATTCATCTTGTGATAAAATTTTTGGTGAATTATCTTTACCATAAGCTTCCTCTAAAACAACTAAAGGTTGTAAAGTTTTTGGTTCTCTTGAAAGTGAAGCAGGACCTAAAATTGAAGAATCAACTGGAACTTTTCTCCAACCTAAAACTCTTAAACCTAAAGATTTTGCAATATTTTCAAAAGTTGTTTTTGATTTTTGAAAAATTTCATCATCTTTTTTAAAGAATAAATTACCAACTGCATATTGACCAAGTGGTGGTAATTCAACATTACAATGATAAGAAAATTCTCTTTTCATAAATTTATGTGGTATTGAAGTCATAACACCAGCACCATCACCATCTCTTGCATCTGAACCAACTGCACCTCTATGAGTCATATTACAAAGTAAATATTTTGCATCAGATATAATTTTATGAGAAGCATTACCTTTAATTTGACAAGCAAAACCTATTAAAAAAAAATAAAAACAAATTAAAAATATATATTTGTTAGTAATCAGTTAGATGGAAAAAAAAAAGAAAAAAAAAAAGGAAAAAAAAGGAAAAAAAAAGGAAAAAAAAAGAAGAAAATAATAATTAGTTTTTACATACCAACACCACAATTATCTTTTTCATATTCAGGATTATATAAACCTTTTTTAATTGGTAAAGTTGAAGCCCATGATTTATTTTCTGGAACTTCATCATATTTATAAATTGAATAATTTGAATCAGTTGTTGAAGAATCACTATTATTATTATTATTATTATTATTATTATTATTTAATGAATTTAATGAACTATTTGAATCATCGGAGTATTCCGAATATTCTAATTCAGGATTTGATTTTAAAATAGCCATTGATTTTTAATATAGCTTGAATAATTATAGTATTAAAATTTTTTATGAATATATGAAAAATGATTAGATAAATAATTTAATCTAATTGTAAATATTAAGTATAATAATAGTATTATCTCTTATTTTTTTTTTTAATAATGTATGTATATCTCTCTGATAAGATAACAACAATTATAGTTATTAATTTAGTTTGTTGTTTGTAGTAGTTTGAGGGTATTAAATATGTCTTTATAGATGTATATATATATATATATATATATTAAAGTAAAAAAGATAAATAAATAAAGCAAATAAGAAATTATGTGGAAAGAAAAGAAGATAAAAGAGCTGAGCAATTTAGAAATGGTCATCGCCATTTTCATCATAACCAATGGAAATATGAAAAAATATTAGAATAATTAGTTTTAACGTAATTGTTGCCCTTTTTTTTTTTCTTTTGGTTGTTTTACTCCCCCCATTTTTAACTAACCTACCTAATGAGGGTAAAAAATGATTAATAAATTTACACACATAGTTAAAATATGGTTAAAAATTGATAACTCCACCTTTTATGTTTACGTAATCATTCTAATCGAACCAATCAAATTAGTAAATTTATAATCATAGATTTTTATTTGATTAATTAATTTATTCATAATAAATATATATTCATTCTTTAATCATATGCGGGGCTAATTAATTATTATTATATATTAGTGGTGCTGGTGGTGGCGGTGGTCCCGTTTTCCTAATTAGGAAATTTCTCGAAATATTTTTCGAAATTATTCGGCCCGTGTTTTCTTATTATCGGTTTAAAATATTAAAATATCAAACTATTAAAAAAAAAAAAAAAATAGTCTTTGATCTAAAATTTAAGTTTTTCCGTATTTTAAATTAATTTCCGGACACCGGCACGTGATCAAGCTGATAATATATATATATATTATATATATATATATTATAATTAATTTAACTCCGCCATATCAATCAAACAAATGCGCCACATCTGTAAGAAAATTAATTAATTATTAGTATTGTAATGATATAATATGAAATAAATCATAGTTATAATAAATATCTGGAAGAATTTAAAATAAACATACAAAGACATAATAAAAAATAAAGCTACCACTTTTGAAAATCTTTGTAAACAAAAATAAATTATTTGAATTAATCCTCAAACCAAATTATTATCATAATAACAATTTAATTAATATTAAAATATAATACTATCATAACACTCACAATCTTATCATGATAACTTTCTGTATATCATCTAATTTGATTACCGCCGCAGCAATAGATGCTAAACAAATTAAAATTAATGAGCCCTAAAACTGTCATTTTGCTATCATGAATTTGATATCTTTGATAAAAAAGTAAGTTATATATATTAATATAGTAATAATAAAATAATAATACATGCTGAATAATTAATTATTTGCTGATTCATGCCTCTCATTTGAGTGGCATCTTTTTTTTTTTTTTTTTTTTTTTGATTTCCTGCCCGTTTTTACGTTTCTGCCGCACGTTTATTTTTCATGTTTTCATGTTACATGTTTTTATTTATTGTGTGAACAGTAGTAAATCTTCCTTTCTAATCTGATGCAATAACAATCTTAAAATTTTATTCCAATTTTTAATTTCTATACAAATTAAATTCTAGATAAATTATCACCAACAATTTCTTATCTTTTAATCAAAATTAAGGAACAATAATTGTTTTCTTTGATTAACATAATTTATGATCTTAAGGCCACTTTTGTTTTATTGCTATTAAATTAATTATCATATTCAAGTTGGGTTTCCATCATTTATTTGATTACTACTTTAATTTTTTATCTTTATATAACTTTATAAATTTTGTTTATTCAAAGAGAATATTTGTAATCTTATATAAATCCTCATACTTTCTTTTTTATTATTGAAAATGATATACTCTTTCTTATACTCTTTCTATTACTTTTAGTTTTTAATTTAAATTTCTTGTTTACACATTTAATAAAGTATTTTGTTTTATAAATTAAATAATAAAGCTTATACTTAATAAAACAATAATGCCAATCCCAGCAACAAAAGAAATAATTGTGGATGGTGAACTTAATGAAGTTACATCAAATACAATGAGTTCGTCATATGAAGATAAAAAACTTAATTTTATAGAATATAATAAAGAACTTGAAGATGCAAAAGATTTGATCTCAGATGAATTTGTAAATGAAATTCCAGAGTTTTCAAATTCAAGAGATATTGTTACAAAAATTATTGATCAAAGTGATGATCCAACTTTAAAAGTTTGGAATCCAAGATCGGTATTTTTAGGTGTTGGTTTGGCTATTTTTGGTGGTGTCTTACAATGTATTTTCTATTTTAAACCTCAAACAATCCTTGTTAATGGTATTTTTTTAATGTTAATTGCTTACATTTTAGGTGAAGGTTTAGCAAAAATTATCCCAAGAAAAGGTTTCCTTAAATATTTAAATCCCTATCCTTTTAATAAAAAAGAACATGTTTTAATTACAATTATGGCATCAGCAGCTGCAAATTGTGCCCTTGCAATAGAAGTTTTAGCTGTTCAAAAATTATGGTATGAAAATTTTGTCATTAATAAAGCTGTTGCAATCTTCATTACTTTAGCTTCTCAATTATTAGGTTATGGTTTATGTGGTTTATTAAGAAACTCTTTATTATACCCAACTGATATGTTTTACCCAAATATTATTGCTCAAGTTTCAACAATTCATACCTTACATAATGATAAACAGAAAACAAAACAACAATTAAAATGGTTTTATATTTGCTTTTTCATAATGTTATGTTATGAAATTGTTCCAGAATGGATGTTTCCATTAATTATCGGTTTCTCACCAGTTTGTTTATCCCCTGCAGGTAGAAATCCAACCATTTCAAGAATTTTTGGTGGTACTAACAATAATGAAGGTTTAGGATTTTTCTCTTTTTGTTTTGATTGGAACTATATTGCTTCAACTGCAAATCCAATGGTTCAGCCACTTGTAGCTATTGGTAATAATATAGCTGGATATTTTCTTTGTATTGTTGTTTTTTGTGGTGTTTATTATGGAAATGTTTGGAAAGCAAAAAATTTTCCATTTATGTCTCAAAATTTATTTCATGAAGATTCATCACCAGGTCATTATTTAATTTATAATCAAAGTTTAATTTTAAATTCTGAAAATCGTTTAGATGAAAATGCTTTACAAGAACAAGGTGTTCCTTATATGTCTGCAACATATGTTGTTTATTTGATTGCAACCAATTTATCAGTTGCCTCAACTTTTACATATATGTATTTATTTCATAGTGATAAACTTAAAGCTTCATTTGGTTGGAAAAAGTCAATAGTATCAATATTAAAAATTGGAAATCTTATTTGAAATTTTGGGAACCAACAAAAATTGATCAAAGGTTAACGGAATATGGTGAAATTCCGGAATTATGTGATGATCCACACTTTAAATCTTATTTAAAATATCCAGATGTTCCACATTGGTGGTATTTTGCAACTTTAGTAGTTGCGTTTATTGTTGCTCTTGTTTGTATTTATGAAGGTAATACTGGCTTACCATGGTGGATGTTAATTATTGCAATTATTATTGCATTTTGTTTAACATTAATGTTAGGTGGTTTAGTTGCAATTTTTGGTTTTGGTGGTTCTCAAATGCAAACTGTCTGCCAATTAATCGGTGCTTATATTAAACCAGGTTATCCATTATGTAATATGTATTTTACTTTATTTAGTTACAATTCAGTCTCACAATCATTTTTGATGCTACAAGATTTGAAACAAGCTGAATATTTAAAATTACCACCAAAGGATGCATTTATTGGTCAAGTTATTGGAACTATTGTTGGTGCAATTTTCAATTATATTATGATGGAATCAATTGTTGAAAACCAAGAGGATATTTTATTAAGCATTGAAGGTACTGCAGTTTGGTCTGGTCAAAATGTTCAACAATATAATACTCAAGGTATAGCTTGGGGTGCCCTTGCAAAAGATATGTTTTCTGCTGGTTCAATTTATGAAATGGTTCCAATTTGTCTAGCAATTGGTTTATTTATTCCAATCCCTTTCTATCTTTTACATCGTCTTAAACCAACTTGGGGTTTTAACAATGTTAACGTTCCAATGGCGGTTTGGTATATTGGTTGGTTATGTGTTGGTGTTAATTCATCAATCTGGTCTTATTTCATTGTTGCTTTAGTTTCTCAGTTTTATTGGAGAAAATATAAACCTGTTTTCTTTCAAAAGTATAATTATATAATTGCTGCCGGTCTTACAGGTGGTGTTCAAGTTGCAGTCTTCATTTTATCGTTTGCAATTTTTGGTGCTGGTGGTGGTACATACAATTTCCCTCAATGGTGGGGTAACTTTTCTACTACATCAAGTGGTGGTTCCGCTAATTATGACCGTTGTGTTTACACAAATAATGGTTAAGTCAACTATTCAATTTTAATTCATTATTTTTATTTTATTATTTTTATTTTATTATTTTTATTTTATTATTTTTATTTTATTATTTTTATTTTATTATTTTTATTTTATTATTTTTATTTTATTATTTTTATTTAATTGTTTCTATACATAATAAAATATAATTACTATTTTTGCGTCAGAAAAGAAGATAACTTTTATAAAAGCCATTAAGTATAAATATACATAGTGTTAAATTGAATTTCAGAGATTTAATTATTCATCATTTTCATCATCATAGTCACCAATACCACCAACTTCTGGTTCAACAACATTTTCTCCATATCCTTTCTTGTATTTTCTAGCAATTCTACTGACTCTTCCATATTTTTGAGCTTCAACAATAGCTCTCTTTTGTAAATCTATTAATTCATCATGGAAACCTTTATTAATTGTAGGATTACTGAAACAATCCCACATTTTTAATCCTGAATTATTACTACCACCAATGATTAAATTACCGGAAACTTCAATTTCATCCGCAAATGATGTAGTTAAAACATTACCACAACCAAAATCTTTACTTAAAATCATACGTGGCTTATCATCTTTAACATTCCAAACTTTGATAATTTTTTCACCCATAGCACCACTAACAATTAAACCTGGTATCTCACTGTTACTACTTAATGTACTAACACCAGAATCATGTGCATGCAATGTCCATAATGGTTTGGAATTATCTTTACGAATATCATAACAGTAAACGTTACCTGAATCACAGCCACCAATTATATAGTTATCTCCTATCTTAGCAATACTTTCAACTTCTTCACCATAATCACTACCACATGAATATTGTTTACTATTGTTAATAACATCCTCTAATCTAACATCAGTAATTCTCATATAACCATCATAACCACCGGTTAATAATATACTACCACCTTCTTCATTACCATTACTATACATCCATTTACTACTTGATACAGCCTTACCTCCATGCAATCCTTCATCAATTGCACGTTCAACTCTACATTTAGTTAAATCCCACAATTTGACGGTACTATCAGCAGAAGTTGAACATAAAACATTTCTAAATATACGATTATGTGATAATGAGACAACTGCATCTGTATGACATTTTGAATATACTTTATTTGCTTTCTTCTTCTTTTTATTTTTTTTAGTTTTGGATCCAGAATTTTTGGAATTCCATTCTGCATATTCATGTTCACCTAAAATAGCATCAGGGAATGCTTTATCAATACAATCAAGATTCCATAATTCAATAGTTGGTTCAAATGTACCAATTGCAGCAAAATTTCCAACATTTTTTACATCATTTTCACCTTTTGGTTTAAAACTTAACCATTCAACACATAAAGGAAATGATGGTAACATTAAATCATGATGAATATATAAATTACTTTCACGAATCATACCACGTTTAACATCTTCATCATAAAGTTTTTCTGCTTCAGCATCTTTTTCATCATCTGGTCCTAATGCACCTGCACCATCATCATAAATATAAACATCTAAATATGAAACTTCATCTTCTGTTCTAGTCGCAAGAATTAAATTGTCTGTTGGATAAATTTGTTGTTCTGCACGTTCTTCCAATTTTTCATCTTCTGTAGGAAGTTGTAAATAATGTTCTTCTTCTTCAATTTCGACATCATCGTCATCTTCATCATTTTCACCACCAATTTTTTTTATCTTCTTAACATATGATGCATTTGTGTTGCTTAAACCTGGAAACATGACAATTTTTTCCCCAGTTTCATCGATTTCATCATCATAATGTTCAAAATCGTACTCTTTTAGATCTTCATCAATTTCAATTTGATCCTTAAGTCTATTCGAAGAAACATTTGTTGATTTATTTTCAGTGTTTCCTTCCTCTTCTCCCTCTTCTTCTTCTTCCTCAGCAATTTCAAGATCTGCTTTTGCTTCATTTAAATTTAATTTTGACATTTCTTCGATTCTTTTCATTTCTTCATCGTCAAGTTCGTATTGTTGTGGGAATTCAGAAGCAAAACCTCTTGGAACCCATGCTGTTGCTGAAATCATTATTACACTCTATATAAACTATGTTTCAGTCAATTAATTAGTGTAATTCTCAGGATTAGAATAGATGGTATGTTTAAGTTTAATTTTAAAATGAAAAACCAAAAAAAAAAAAAAAAAAAATTTTCAAAAAGAAAATAAATTAAAAAAATAAAAAAATTTGAAAAATAAAAAAATTGAAAAAAAATTGAAAATTTGAAAAATATCGTCCCAAAAAGGAAATCACAGTATTCTCTGAAATTGAAATAGATATATATAGTATAAAGTAATTTTTAGCAATTTATATAGCTTTTATTGTTACATATATTCAAGTTCTGTTGTTTAATATTTCAAAGTAGCCAGTTTATGTGTGATTATCAGGATTATTAGAGGTGTTCCAAATAGGATTTCCAACTATTGGGCTGGCCATGTAGTTTGGAAACATTAGTTTGTTAATATCATTAATGTGGTTTGTATTATTGATATTCTTTGAATCTTTGAAATTAGCACCTGAATACGATCCATTCAGCTGATATGTTGAAATATTATAATGTTTTAAATTTGATTTTGTTTTCCAATTATCTATTATTGAAGGGTTGGAGGTATATACGACTGGACACACTATTTCTTGAGAATTTTTGAGTTGATTGTCCTTGTCATTTCCTATCACATTTAAAGCTACCTTTTCAATTACATCTTTGGTAAGTTTATTATATTCACTTGTGTTACTAAGATTTTCCTCAATTGAATATTTTGGTTGATTTTCTTTTTTGATTTCTTTACTACCATCTTTACCATGAGTAATTATGGTTTGTTCATTATCATAATCTTGTTCCGGAATTTCCAAATCCAAATCATCTAATCCATCTAAAACATTTTTAATATCAAATGACTTCTTTTCTTTTTTTGAAAATTTGTTTATATTTTGATTTTTATTCAACACTTGTTTTTTGGGAGTACTTGAGCATCCCACTGAAATAGGACATTGCTTTGAAATGGAATCTAAACTAAAATCTTTATCATTATTTTTTAATGATTGTTGGTAATGATACATATTATCATTTCTTTTTGCTTTATTAACTTTTTTATTGATAGGTATATACGTCACAGAATTTCTTGGAATCAACAGTATTGGAACGGATGGTACAGGAATTGGATAAGGTTTAGCAAAATTTTGAGTTGGTACTCTAGCTATTGAAACCTTGTTAAAGGGCTTAAATTGAGCAACTGGATGGATGATTGGAATTTTTTCACTCTTATTATTATTGCTTTTCAATTCTGTTAGATTAAGACTTGTTTCCTTAATTTTATGATTAAAAATTTCCTTATTTTTGGTTGAAAGGGAATTGCTAGTTAAATAAAAGCAAAATACAATAGTTGATAACATGATAATAATTGAAAAACTAGAGGTGTTTTTTGACTCTTTAATTTTTTGTATAGCATGATCTAATTGCTTTGAATTTATAATACATTTTTCTAAAGTTTTTAAAGCATCAGATTTATTTCCAATAAGAGGAATCAGGTTCATACAGCTATAGTAAAATTTTGAAAAGTTAGTATATTTTTTAACCAGAGAAATACTTTTTGTGTTTGGGTAAATACAAACCATTCAAATTGATTATGGGCAATAATTGTAAAACTTCTTTTGGAGATCGAAATGAGTTTACTTTTGTTCAATAGAAAACATGAATCCATAGAATTATTATCAATGTTTTTAAAACAAATATAAATTGTTTGATAAATTTCTTGGAATGGAACAGGAAGTTCTTCTCTTTTTCCTACAGCTAAATTTACAACGAAAAATTTATAAGTGACCCATAAAATTAAAATCACTGTTACCATATAAATTATGGCAATCATTTGTATTATTTTCTTTATCTTTCTCCAATGATTAACTGAAAAAACTGGTATATAATCAAAAACATGTATTCCCGATTTCTATTTGACAAATCAAAAAATAATTTCAACAGGGCAACTTTTTGTTTTTAATTTCTTCTCTTTTTCTTTTATTTCTTGGAATTAAATAATTTCGATATTTTTTTTTTCAAAAAAATACTTTTATTCTTTATTAGTAAATACAAAAATAAAAACAACGACTATAAACATAGAAATAATTATAAAATATTATATATAAATTATTGGCATTAACATTATATAAATTTGAAGTAAACAAAACACTCTTATTTTGAAAGTTTTTGTGCATATTCTGCAGCTTTAGCTTTAACATAATCTTGTGATTTCTCATCACCTTTTTGTTCTTCAAAGTCTAACCATTTAGTGAAGAAAAATTTAGCTTGTTTTTTAGTTAATTTCTTTTCAACAACTCTTTCGAATAAATCATCAGTTTTCTTTTTATCTCCAATTTTGATTTCTTGATCAATATAAACATTCCATAAATCAACTCTTTTTGGAACATCTGATAATAAACCTTCAAATAATGAACGACCTTGTTCTGGATCTCCCTTTTGGAATTCCAATTGAGCAAATTTTCTAACAACATCAACATGATCTCTTTTTGGTAATATTTGTAAAGCTCTAGCAAGAACCTTATGAGCTTCTTCATTATTATTTCTATCAATTAAGAAGTTACCATATGAAACCCATGCACCAGGATATTTTGAACCAAATTTTTTACATAAAATACCAAATAATGCATCTGCCTTTTCAAACTTTTCAGATGCAATATAAATGGCAACTAATTTTTGGTGCATTGTATAAGCATCCATATATTGACATGATCTCTTGAAAACTGAATCTAATGTTTCATCATCACCAAATGAGTTCTCCAAATTTAATAATGCAATCCAAATATTCATCTTTTGTTGCTCTTCCCTAAAATTAATAGTCTTTAAAGCTCTTTCTGCAATTTCCCTAGCTTTATCAATTTCACTCAATTGTAATTGGAATGACATATATTGGATCCAAAGAATTGATGAATCTGGATTACCAACTAATAATCTTTCAAAATCTGAAATAGATTGTGGTGCTCTAGAATTAAGATCTCCAGTTTTATCTTCCACATCTTTAGCTTTAGTTGCTTTCTTTGATTTTTTATTAACTTTTAATTCAAATTCTTCTTCTTCATCAGATGATTCTTCTTCCTTAGCTTGTTCTAAGATTGATGCAGTCCAATCAAAACCAGTGGATAATCCACTTGATAATCCAGAGCTTTCAACAGATTTGGTATTTTCTTTTTTATCTTCATCTTCATCCTCATCCTCATCATCATCCTCACTTTCACTATCATCATTACTATAATTATCTTCTGTTTTTGACATTATTTCATCATTATCTTCAACATCACTATCATTATTATTTTCATTTGACATAATAATATCACCATCTTCATCAACTAAATTATCTTCCTTAAAATATGATGCCTTCATACCTAAAGATAATTGTTTCTTGTCTTCATTGATATCTAATATTTTAACTTTAACACGCTCACCTTCTTTGAAAATATCTTCTGCATTTTGAATTGGAGTATCTGTAATTTCAGAACGATGACATAAACCAGAAACATTATCTGTACCATCTAATGAAACGAAAACACCATATTCTTCAACTTTTTTGATTGAACCTTCATAAATATCACCGACTTTCAAGTCAGAAAATGTTTTAAGATTTGTTAAATTACCATTAACAACACTATCTTTCAATGACATTAAAACTCTACCATTTGAAGTTGCTTCAAGTATACGACCTTTGACAGATTGATTAACTGAGAAGTTTTCTTTCCAATTTTTTAAAAATGAATCAGATATATCAGAAACTCTGACTAATGCATAAACTGATCTACCTAAATCAATGAATAAACCACTATCATTGATTTTATTGATATAACCTCTAAGAATATCACCACGTTTTATATCATCAATGTTATTAATTAATATATCTTTAGGAGTTTTGCCTCTTAATGATACATAAATTTTACGTTCAGTTGAAACAACAGTAGCAGTATGAAATTCACCAACATGGAAAACATCGTTTAAATGTAAAGTATAATCATCTAAAGCATCGGTTATCATAGAAACACCAGTAATATTTTCACCTAATGAAACTAAAACAGAATTATCTCTAACATTTAAAATCAAAGATGGTAAAATATCACCAACTTTAATGTCATTTGCTGATTTGATAGGGTTTGAACGTCCTGATACAGTAATTGCATAATGATCTAAATCAATACTTGCAACTTTTGCTGGAACAATGGTACCAACTTTAAACTCATCATTAAAATTATCAAGTTTTGAAATATCATCTGTAACATCAACAAACGACATTTTAGCCTTTTGTGCTGGTGAAATACTGTACCAGAAATAACCATGTTGAACGCTCATAATATAACCCAATACATCATCACCAACTTTAAGATCATTAAATGATAATGGATAAACAGATTCAGAACTTTCTAAATTTTTTGGTTTTATGGTTAATTCAACCAAATTAGATTTAACTTTTTTAGAATGAATATATTTTTGTTTTTCTAAATCATAATAACCAATAACCTTTGCCTTTTGTAACTTCTGACCAACCTTAAAATGTGCTAACGGATTTTTCAGATCTTTAATTTCAGTAATACTATTAAAAATTTCATTAACATCTATACGACCATCTTGATTATCACTTAATTTTACTAATAAATGTGTATTTTCAATTGATTTAATAATACATTTTGTAATTTTACCAACAGAATAATCACCTAATTTTTTAATAGATTTATCAACTGGGTTTTCCGCCTTTTCTTTAGAATTTGCAGTTTCAACGAGCAAAGATACTAAAAATCTATTATTATTTTCATCAGCATTAATGATTGTACAATTAACAGATTGATCTGGAGTAAATGCTGTGGTTAAATCATTAATTTTTTTAAATGAAGCAAATTTTGGAATTACTAAACCTGTTAAATTATTACCAAAAGAAACGAAAACACCAGAAGGAATAACTGTTTTAACATAACCATGCAATATTTTATCAGATACAGTAATATCATCATAAACTGTTGGTAAAATACCGTTTTTAGCATCATTTATTAATGAAGTTTTAGCGGATAAAGTAACACCTCTTTTACGTTGATCAATTAAAAGGACAAGACATTCTATTTTTTCACCTATTTTTAATTTTTTCAATTGACCTCTACAATCATCAATTGTTGAATCTGATAATTGACCAACATTAATAATACCACGTAAATCTGTATTATCAATTTTAACGACTACTAAATTTTTCTCTTTTTCAAGAATTTCAGCATTAACAATTGATTTACCAGGAGTTAAATTTTCTAATGCATTTCTTTGACTTTCTGACATATTACCAGAAACTCTTAAACTAACTAAACATCTCTTTTGATCTTTATTAAAATCAACTATTCTAACTGTAACTGTTTGACCTAGTTTAACAAAATCTGAAGGATTTTCAACATAAGTTTCACTAATTTCTGAATTTGGTAAGAATGCTGATACACCACCAAAGAAAGATACAACACAACCACTTGGTATAATTTTTTCAATTGTTGCTAAAGCACGTTTTTCAGTTTTTAAATCATCATAAGATTTTATAATATCTGAATCATCTGCATTAACATAAGATTTTTTTAAAGTAACAATTAAAGATGCATTATTTGAATTTAAAGGTTTAACATTTAAAATTCTGCCTTTAACTTTAGAACCAATTTTAAATTTTCTTTCTGGATAAACTAATTTAATATCACTAATTTGGAAAGCTGGTACATTTGCTCTAAAATCATTTTCAAGTTTAACAACAATACCATCAGATGAAACTTTTTCAATTTCACAAGTAACTTTAGAACCAATTGGAATATCATTTGATCTTAAATAAGTAACATTAATTTTTTCATTATCTAAAGTTAAAATATAAATATTATCAAAAATTGAATAATTTAAGACTCTAGCTTTATGAACTGATCCAATTTTAAAATCTAAATCTAAATCTGCTTTTTTGGAAATTCTTGATATATGAACTTCACCAGGAATTTCACCAGACATTAAATCTACAAAGATAAAATTTGAATCTTTACCTTTAATTGTAACTTCATCTAATATATGACCTATTGGGAAAGCATTTAAAGCAGAATTACCTTGATAAGTTAAAGTTTGATGAAATGGTAAGATTGAAATTGATAATTTATTTTGACCATTTTTTAAATAAGTTGCAATTACTCTTGCTTTAAGAATTGAACCAATTGAATAATTATGTTTAATTTCATCAAAAGATTGTAAAGGATTTAAATGTTGTAAAGATATTGATGAATCACATAATGAATGAACTTTACAAGTTAAACCATCTTTATTAACTGATTCAATTGTTGCATCTACTAACATACCAGGTAAAATTGCATCAATTGTTGAAACTGTTGAAACTATTGGTTGCTTCTTAACAACTGCAACTGGGAATTTACAAGTTGCAGTTCTTGGATTAACATTAGATATATATACAAGAATAACAGAACCTATTTGAATATTTGAAGTATTTGCTGATAATTCCTTTTTTGAAATAAAACCTGATAATCTGAAATTTTTACCAAAATTTAAGATTGCACCATGATCTTCAATTGAAGAAATTGAAGCTTGAACAATTGAGTTTGTTATAAAATCATCTTTTTCATCCATTGGATTATTAACTTTTTCAGGTTCGATTGAAAGTTCGATTCTTTTTTTAAATTTTTCATTTGTACTTGGAACAACTTTTGCTCTTAAATATTGACCAATTGAAAATCTATCTTTTAAGAAAGGAAATTCTCTAACTGGTTTCTTATTTTCCTCTTCTTCTTCTTCTTCTTCATCATCATCGTCACTATCAGAATCATTTTGATCATCAAATTCTTGTAATAATTTAATTAAATCTGATGAAATATTTGTAATTGGAACAAAACCTGTTAAATTATCAGGTAACGATAATACCAATTCCATTTGATTTATTTCTTGAATCATACCTAAAACATAAGATCCAGGATTTAAAATATTAAAGGATAAAGTATCAACAGAAATATTTTTCTTTTGATTTTCTTCATTTTTTTCATCTTTTGATAATAAATTTACATTTTTTGATTTCTTTGATTTTTTATTTTTCTTTTTTGAAGGTTCTAAAGAAGATTCTAAAGCTTCAGATTTAGCATTTTGTTCGAAAAGTACATCTCTTTTAACTTGATTTGAAACTTCTTTAATTTCCATTGGTGTTAAAACGGATGCACCACCTCTTGGGAAAGCAATTTCGGCTGCTGATGAAAGCAAAGATTTTTGTTCTTTAGCCTCTGGATCTTCTCTTCTTCTCTTTGGTGCCATCTCTGTCTTCCACTATAAACGGTTGCTTTTGGAAAGATTTTAAAAAAAAAGATGTATAAAGAAAAAGAAAATGTAATTGTGTAAATTTATCTTTCTATCTGAATGAAAAAAAAAATTCAAAAAAAAAATTCAAAAAAAAAAAAAATTCAAAAAAAAAAAAAAAATAAAAAAAGAAAAAATTTCAACAAATTTTTATAAAACTAAAAACAAAACTGGAATAAAAATGGAATTGGATTTTCATGTTTTGGATGTTGATGTTTTATCATTTTACCTTCTCTCTCATCTCTTTTATAACCAATGTGTTTATAATTGAATTTATAATGTAATATATTCTCTTCTCGTTGTATTTAAACACTAATTATGTATAATTACCCGTAATCTCGCATGAAATTTAACTATTTCCGTACTTTCTTTGATTTTCCATTTCTTTGTTCTTTTCAATCACTACTCATTTCTTTTATTTCTCTTTTTCATTTCATTTCTTTTTTTTTTATCTTATTAAATACTAATCAACACAATTAATTAACTATCCTTTCACTTTGTTGTCAAATAAATATCCTTTAACTCGAATTACATGGAGTTTAAACTCCTTTTATAATAATAATTATCATTTTATTAATTATTTTTCAACAAATTCTGTTGTTTATAAATCTTCAAAAAAAATTAAATTTATCAAAAAAAATTCAAATATTCTTGAAATTAATAATATTAAAAATAAAAACAAAAATCATCATCAAGGTATGTCATATAATTTATCAGTTTTAACACATCCTTCATCGGATATAATTAAACCATCTTTAATGATTGAAGATAAATCATCTGGTGATAGATTAATAATTGGTAATATTCCTTCAGGTTTACAAAGAAAATGTAATGAAATGTCAATGAAAACAAGTAGATTAACTAATATCTTTTTATCAGGTATTTTAGATTGGGAATCAATATCGGGTTTACCAGGTTTAATTTTAACTATAAGTGATCAAGGTGTTAAATCTTTAAATATATTTCATAGTGGTAATAAAATACTTCAATATTTAATATCTTGTTGGAGATATTTTATATTTAGATTTGGTTTAGATTTAAATGCAAATGATTTAGAAAATGAAATTAATAAAAGTAAAATTAATTTTCAACCAATTAATATTAAATCAAATATTAATTATGGATCAAATGAAGATAAAAAAATTGATCTTTTCAAAATAAATAAAATGATTCAACATATATTCCCTTTACAATTAAATCCTTCAAAACCAACTATAAAGAAAATTTCAAATATTTCATTACCAAAATCAATTATTAATCCAAAAATTTCAACAAATTGGATTATAACTCCGGAATCAACTAGAGGTAAATTTTTAGTTGATAATGCAAAACAATTAGGTTGTGAAATATCACATTATAAAGATTTATGTAATTTTAAACCAGTTCAACTTTCAAATGGTGTAATAATTACACCAGATCAAGTTTTAGAACCAACAAGACATTTTAATTCAATTTTAGTCTTAGATATACCTTCAATTGATTATTTAGAAAATACAATTAATTTTAATTGGAATAATTATAAAAAAAATAATTTACCTTATTCAACAGTTTTTCATTTCTTAGATGATTCAATAATTGATCCTTTATCAAATCCAGATTATATTAATTTTATTAATTCTTTTGGTCCTTCAACAACTCATTTTATAAGTCATAAATCTTATAGTCCAAATTCTCTAAATTTTGGTAAAACTTTTAATGTTTCACTAAAATGGAAAACTTTATTACCAAATTTTTATCCATTACCAAAATGGACAACAAATTCAAATTTATTATTAAATAATAATAGTAATACCAATGATTTACCAAATGTATTACCATTAATTTCTGGTCAATCAATTATATTGAAAAGTTCGTCAGGTACAGAGATAATTGAATCAACAATTAAAGGTTCTAAATTATCACAATTTTCAAGTGAAAATGCCAAATCAATGTATAATAATGAAATTAAATGTGATAATTTATCTAGTATAATTTCAAAAGAGGATTTTGATTTAATGATTGATAATCATAATTCAGTTCAATCATTAAGAAAAGAGGTTGATTTATCAAAAAGTTTAAAAGATCAAGTTGAAACTTTAATTTTAGGTACAGGATCTGCTTTACCTTCAACTCTTAGAAATGTTTTATGTAATATTATTCGTATACCATTTAAAGATGAAAATGGTAAAACAGGATTTCGTTCAATTGTTTTAGATGCTGGTGAAAATTCATTTGGTTCATTACGCAGATTATATAAAACTGATGAAGTTAATATGATTTTAGATGAATTATCAATTATTTATCTTTCACATTTACATGCAGATCATCATTTAGGTATAATTGATTTTATTAAACATTGGAATGATAGAGAAATTGAAAAATATGGTATTGAAAATAGATATAAAAAATTATTTATAATAGCACCTTGGCAATATAATTTATTCATGGATGAATTAAATCATGTTGATCAATTTATAGATAAACGTTTTATTTGTCATATTTCATGTGATGAATTTATGTTAGGATTTACACCAACATCAATTGAGCAAATTGATATTGAAAAAATCTCATTAGATGATATTGATAATCTTCCAATTAAAGAAATTGAATATGAAAAGGATAAAAACATTTCAACAAATTTATATAAAACTTTAGGAATTAAAAAAATTGTTGCATGTACAGCATTTCATTGTGAATATGCATACTCAATTAGTTTTTCATTTATATTAGATTCTTCATTAGAAAAAATTAATGATAAATCAAATATATTTAAAATTTCATATTCTGGTGATACAAGGCCAAAACCTGCATTTTCATTCATAGGTGAAAATTCAGATCTTTTAATTCATGAATCAACACTTGAAGATGAAAAACTTAAAGATGCTATTGATAAAAGACATTCAACAACTTCAGAAGCTCTTCAAGTTGGTATTTTAATGATTGCTAAAAAAATTATTTTAACACATTTCTCACAAAGGTATAAATCATTTAATTGTTCTGAAGCTGTTTATAAAAGACTTGAAAATCCAATTACAAAGGAAGATTTAATTACAAATGGTATATATGTACCATCACCTCCATCATCTCCAAAATCCAATAAATCATCACAATCTATTTTTGTTGATGATCCAACATTACCATTAGAAGTAAATTCTAATATATTTTCACAAAAATTAACGGATGAAGCAAGGATTAATGCATCAAAGATTGAAATTTTATTTGCTTATGATAATATGAAGGTTGAATACGGTGAATTAGGTATGCAAAGAGCTATCTTTGAAAAAGAGCATAATATATTGGAAAGTTTATTTACTGAAGAAGAAGAGGAAGACCAATTAGATGAAGAAGCAGGTGAATCCGGTTCAACTGCTGATGTTAATAAAAATAAAAGTAAAAATAAAGATAAAATTAATGAAAATACTACTGAAAAGTCAAAAACAGTGAAGAATAAATCTGTAAATAAGAAAGAAAATGATAGTAATAAAAAACAAAAAACTTCACCACCATGATGTGTATGAAATTAGACATAAATTTATAATATAAATGATTATATAACTTCATAAACTTAGAAATATATATTACTATATATACATAATCTAATCATACATTGAAGGAGCTAACCCCATTAAGGCAAAATTGAGGGCATTATCATCAG
Source organism: Pichia deserticola (assembly GCA_030570135.1). NCBI lineage: Eukaryota > Fungi > Ascomycota > Pichiomycetes > Pichiales > Pichiaceae > Pichia > Pichia deserticola. The sequence continues at coordinate 41,765 of JAJLVB010000031.1, read as the reverse complement.
TTACGAAAGACATATACTTCTTAACTCGTTTGGAAACGGAATCATTTGAGAGAATATCTTTATTGATATCTGCAGTAGTATCTAATAAAACTGGTCCGTTTCTTCTACCATCAAGTTCATATATTTCATTTCCCTTTTTAATAAAACTAACAAAATGTAATTCAACATTTTCCTCTGCTTGTGGAGCTTCTGTTTGACCTTGTTGACTAAATGAAGAATACATTTGTTTAGCAATATTTTGAACCAATGAAACTGGATCGGAATTTTCATTAATTAAACTTTGACGGAAGTTTGAAATAGCTGAATTTTGAACTATAAGGCCTTCTGGTAAATTCAACAATAAATGCAATAATGCATATAATCCACATGCATTTTTCACAACTTGTTTTAACCAAACAATTTTGGAGTTGTTTAATGGTTCAACCGGTTCAGAATCTTTAAACTTTTCATATGTTTCAGTAACTGGGAATAATAAAATAATACCATCCATTGGTCTTGGAAGAAAGGCTAACAAATTAGGATCATCTAAGGAAAAAATATCGGTAAAAGATAATAATGGGGATAGGCCCAATTTGTGTCCAAATCCAGTAAATACCTCTGGATTGGATTCCAATGGTACAACTGCATGGATATTTTCATCACTCGATGTCATTTCTTGAGTGGTTAAAATCAAATAGAAAACATGTTCTAAACATGTATCATGATGTATCAGATTTCGAATTTCATGCAGATAAAGAATAGAAATATATATTTTTTTTTTTATGTGCTGTTCTTGGTTGCTCGCATAAAATATATTTCTAATCAAATTAACTGAAAATATCAGAAAAGTTTGACTATTTTTAGTCATATTTCTTCAAAAGTCTATAAATATCTTCAAAACAGATATACTCCAATTACAGAATTATCTTTATTAGTTTTTTTAATTACTACTAAGATATTAGTTGAATACATCTTCACATTTATTGTACAAAACACGTTCTAGAAATCTAAATAATATAGTCAACTCCTTAACTTCAAGTTAACTACTTCTATTTTGCCTTTTTTATCACCTTTGTAAATCAACAACACAAACTCTGTCAGTTTTATGACCACCATAAACTACGGCCCATCTTATACCTCTTGATGCTTCTTTAGCTAATGCATTATAAATATTGGTAATAAAACTTCTTGGTGTGTCTCTAGCAATACCTCCAACTCTACGTTTCCATTCATCAGCTTGTTTAACTGATGTAATTGCAATCATATCTAAAACCTCCTCCTTGGTTTCAATTACAAAAACAGTAGCATTGGACATTTGTCCTAATAAATCTGATGTAGCCTTCCTTGCAGCCTCTTCAATTCCTGATGTAAATTTATTGTTCTTCTTATTTGCATTGATTGCATTATTCGGTATAACAACAAATTTATGATTTTCATCCAATGTATTCATATGTAAATGATCAATAAATGAATTACTTGTATTTGAACTAATCATTGTCGAAGATCTAATATTATCTTGACCATTTTCATCGCTATTGGAATTCAATGCATTTCTTTCATAATTAATCAATGAAATTAACTCAAACATATCCAATTCAATATCAGTCTTAGTCTCTAAATTCCTTAATCTTAACGGTTTATATTTGCTTGGTTTCTCTCTCTCCAATGAACTTAATGTAGTTTGAGCTTTAATAAATAATACTAATTTAACACTATCCTTTCTAGCTTCATTGACCATATCTTCAACTCTTAATCTATTTTTAATTATATCAGCACTAATCCCAGATTTCCATAATTCATTCAATATATATGGCACAACTTCTTTTAATAAAGTAGTAGTGAATATACCAATCAAAACATCACATTTTTGAATTTTCCAATCCACACTACTTTTTTTGTTTTTTTGAAATTTATTAGCAAATTTTGACATTTCATCTCCATTTTTAAAAATTTCTTGATATTTCTTCATCGAATTAAATAAGAAGTCCCATGCAACCCTCAATCCAACAGCATTAGGTAAATTTTTAGAATTCTTGTTTCTTGCTAATTCTATTATTAAACCACCGTATCTACCACCAGCACCAATAACGGATTTAAATTTTTCCTCGTGAACTATTACAAACATAATACCACTTTTATAAAAATGTGCATTGTATCCACTAAATGGATTAATTTCAATAGTTAAACTAACTTCAAAACTTTCAAGATATTTAATAACTTTATTTAAATAGTTCAGTGCTGTATCAACACGACTTAATAATGGACTATCTAACATAAGTTTTTGTAGTTTACTTTTACAATTAGAGATGTTCATACTAAAATCAAATTGAATTAATTCGTTTAAAATAGTACTTGAAATATTCAATTCTTGTTTTAAAATAGTAGTTGCCTCTTTCATGGTTTTAGTAAACCCAACTTCTGATAAAATTCTCGAAACCATTAAAATTTGTGCTTTTTCAATTCCACAATATTCTAAAACTGTTTCTAGTAATCCACAATGATTTAATATAACTTTAACATTATGTTTTTTCAAAAATGGAAATATATGGACAATTTCAGATCCTACTCTAATACATTCTGCATCGTAAAATGGTAAATAATCAACAGGATCATTGGCATTAGTTATAATATCAAAATCAATTTCTTTGAATTTTAATGGACCAGCACTTTCATCCTTTTCATTAGATCTATAAACACAATCAATACGATAAACTTTATGCGGTTTTACTTTAGTTCTTCCTAATAATCTTGCAAATGGTAATGTTAAGTCATATGGTAATTGAAGCACAGATCCTGATCTATCTAAAACTTGATATAGTAAATAGTTAGAATCATATAATGGATTTTTAGGAAATATTTTGCCACTTGTGTCATTGAAATTAACAGCTGCGTGAGTTTTAAATATATTTTCAAGTTCATGTACAATTTTTTCATGTAATAAAATATCCCTAATTTCAGGAGTTTTAAAATTATCACCAAACAATAAATCTTTTGCAAAACTATACGGCTGAGAAAATAATATATTTCTTGCCTGATGGTTCCATGATGATGATGGATCAACTAACGCATTTAATGCTTCCTTCATTAAATCATCTTGTTGTTGAACTCTTATCAAACCGCTACTTAATAATTCCTGAGCAGAAGGTCTCCTATCTGGATCATGATCTAGCAACATCTTTATTATTTTTTTTTCTGTGCTTAATCGTTTACTATCAAAATCAGAAGGAAAAACAATTGAAGGTGTACGCAAATTCCTAATTGCAGTATACCTCTCCATTGCTGTACCTAAAGCGTATATCATTTCAAAAAATATTATGCCCAAAGAATATAAATCAACCTTCTCATTATAATTACCGTTACCATTTAAAACTTCATTGGCAACATATAATGTAGTCCCAATTTCGGATGTTAGTTCCTCTGCAGATTTATGGATATCTAATTTATTTGGGGATGAATTCATTGAACTTAGGTTATGAACATTCTTAGCTAATCCGAAATCACCAACTTTCACATTTTGATTTTCATCGATGAAAATATTCATAGGTTTTAAATCTCTATGAATAATACCTTGAGCATGAATGTGTGCTAAAGCTTCAAGAATTTGTCTTAAAATTCTCCAATAGTTATCAGGATCTTTCGGCAATCCCTGACGAATCAAATCAAATAAAGTTCTATTTTCACAATACTCCATTTGAATGAACAAAACTGAACGTTTTTTGGTTTTTGGTTTTGCTTTATTTTTTTCTTTCGGTTTAACTGTTACATCAGGAGTACCAAACTCAAATGGATCATCTTCATTATTATAATCGACATCCTCTTCATTTGTTTCTTCTTCTTCAATAGATTCTACATCATCATCGCTGTCAGTAACATTATTATTATGTAAGTCATCTGATTCATCATCGGAAAATGTAAAATCAATTGATTGATTATGAGATCCTGAAATAAAATCGGTAAAGCTTTGACTATTAGTTCTGGTGTCGCTGTAAGATCGTCCATCTAAATTTCGATTATTTACATTATTATTATTATCACTTTCACTATCATCATCCTCTTCCTCATCATCCAAATCGGAATCAAATTCTTCATCACTCGAATCAATTGCAGAAGACCCAAAATCATGATCATCCTCCAACCAAGCAGCAAAATATCTGACAACATATTGATGATTCAATCTTGCTAATAACATAACTTCATTTAAAATTTTAGATAACTTATCCTCTGTGTGTCTAATCTTTTTAATTGCATAAAATCTACCATCTAATCTATTTCGAGCTTTCACAACTTCACCAAATCCACCTTTTCCCAAAACGCAGACTTCCTCAAAATCTTGAGAATATCTTGAATAAAATTTTGGAGCAAAAGTTGATAATCCAAATGACTCTCTTTTCAATCTTCTTGTCGATATTAGCGATTTACTATTTGACCCATTATGCGTTAGAGTTGTCATAGATGATTCGAATCCATTGTTGTTATTAGAAGAGTACTCATTTCCTCTCGATATTGTTGATTTATTTAATAATGTTTCAAGTGGTGATACATTCAATGATAAACGTAAAAATTTGGATGGTAAGAGTTCCAAAGGATCTGGTCTCTTTTTCGTTTTAAATTCAAAAATACTATGTAAAAATTCATAAATTGAATCATCCAAACCTGAACAACTTGTCAAAAAATCCGTTGGATTTTGAAATTCATAAACTATATCTGTACCTAAGATCATTTGTAATACGATAACACCTAAATCCCACACATCTGTTTTTCTTTGTGGTTTCATATATACATGTTTGTTTTTCTCATTAATTCTTTCAGGTGCAACCCATCCACCTTCGGCAAAAGGTAAAATATCTTCATTATCTGATTGATTCAAATTTGGATAATTATACAACATGTTAATTAATGTATATCCATAAGTTATTGAATTTAATTTAACACTAGTTGATTCTGTTGATACGGGTTGATTTATCGAAACCGAATCTAATGTTATACATCGATGAATTAAACCTTGTTTATGTAAATATTCTAAGTTCTCTAGTAATTGAATTGTCCATTCTCTTGCAACATTTATATTTACATAAGAAATAGATTGTAATAAATCACCCAAAGTTTCTGAATATTTAGATAAAATTCTAACTTTCCAAATACATAGTTTTTCAGTTTCATTCTTCAAATTGATTTTTTTACTTATTTTCTTTGCAGCTGAATTATGTAATGATGCTTCACCATTCGATAAGATTTCTTTCTTTTCTATATGAAATGCAATAACATCATCTTGCTTTAAAGCACAAACCGCTTGTAATTCTTTTTCTAGTGTTAAAATTAATTTTTTGCCCTGACTTCCTTTCCAAAAAGGATTATTTAATTCTATTTCTGTTAATAAATATTGTAAGTCTTTTTCATAACCTTTTTTATTTTTACCATATTTTCTACCTATATTAAGTTCATTATTCTTCTTTAAAATATCTGAAATTGCCTGAAAAATTGGAGTATTCTCTTTAATATAAGGCTTTACTAAATATTGTTTTGAAATATCCTTTAATAAACCATTTGGTTCAATTGGTACAAAACCTGTTATTGCTCTAAATTTGAAATTAATCCAACTCAATTGAACATCAATTGGTTTATCAAAAATGAAATATGGATTTGTTTCACCATTAAGATCTGGTAATAAAAAATCATCACTTGATGATTTTTTATTACCAGTTGGTGATTGATTAATATTGTCATTATCATTATCATTATCATTATCATTATCATTATCACTATTATAATTATTATTTAAATTAGATTCCATAAAATCATCAAAATTATCATTACTATTTTGATACCTTCTCTTCATTTCCATTTCAACCATTTCATCTAACAATTCTTGTTCTTTCTCTCTTTTGATTTCTAATTCTTCTTCCTCTTGTTGCTTTAATTTTTCTAATTCCAATTGTTCATTTAATATACGTCGCTTTCTTTCATCTTCTAATGATTCATTTTTGATACTACCTTTAATTTCATTTAAATATTCAAAAATCTCACTATATAAAATAAATACAATTGGTTGACCTTTGTATTCCTTTAAGAGTTGTTTACATTTTTCTTTAATAATATTCAGCTGAGAGTCCATAATATTTTGAACATTTAAGAATCTATAAATTGGTGGAGACAAGGGATAAGTTGTTGTAAATTCTATTTGTAAATCCAAAGAGCAAACTTTATCATCCGAAGTGTCTGATGAAACATGAAGATTAAATTTATGAGGAGGTTTTCTGTTCCATGCACTTTCCTTTGGAGTTAAATCTTGTAAAATATCTGGATAAATGGCTTTGATGGCCTTCCATTCATTTTCTTGTTGTTTTTCAGGAGAATCCATAATATTCAACAACCTCTATATCAATTGATTCCTATTATTTTTTCTATTGTTATACACTATTAAAGAATGTCTTCAATTATTATTTTTAAAAAAAAAAAGAAGGCTTTAGTGGTATAAAGTTATGTAAGAAAAGGCTTGACGATATAAAACCGTCTCGCGTGTTAAAAAGATCAACAACTTTGACAGCAACAAATATTGGCTACTTACTGTACAAGTGATGTGTAATGTTTACTTAATTGCTTTTGCCATTGTAATGTATTTATATCTGTTGAACATCCAGGTTTTAAAAAAATGTCACATAAGGAAAGAAAAACACAGTTTGTTTCAGATCTTGTTGGTGGTACAACAACTGATATTTATTTAGTTACATCCATTTCTGCAGTTTCATATTTAATATGGTGTGTTCTTAAGAAAAGAACATCATTATTTGATGATAATAAAAGAAATGAATCATTTGTCGGAACTATAATTGATAATTTATTAAATTGGAATAATTTACTATTAGCAACGACTATATATGCAAATAATATTCCATTATTAATTGTTTTAAATATTTTACCATTAATCCCAATTATACTTACCACATCTTCATCTTCATCTTCATCTTCATCCAAATCAAAGTCAAAGTCAAAATCTAATAGAGGAAATATTCAATCAAATATTAGGAAAGCGGTTGTTAATTTAAAGACATTAACAATTAAACAATTTTTACCATTTAAAACATATATCACCGTTTATCGTGCACAAATGATGGTTATTACATGTATTTGTATTATGGCAGTTGATTTTCAAGTTTTCCCAAGAAGATTTGGTAAAGTTGAAACATGGGGTACAAGTTTAATGGATCTTGGAGTCGGTTCATTCGTATTTAGTATGGGATTAATTAGTACTAGATCATATATGAGACAAATGTTTGAATCTAAATTTAGTTATTCAAAGACTATTGTTAAAAGTTTTAAAAATTCAATACCAATTTTTATTTTAGGATTTGTACGTTTAATTAGTGTTAAATCTGTTGATTATCATGAACATGTTACAGAATATGGTAAACATTGGAATTTTTTCTTTACATTAGGTTGTTTACCAATTCTTAATGCAATTTTTTCACCAATTATAATTAAAATTTCACCAATAGTTTCAAGTTTTTTAATTGCAATTATTTATGAATTATTTTTAATTAATGGAGTTTTAGGATTTATAATTTCAAGTCCAAGAAATACATTTTTTGAAGCAAATAGGGAAGGTATATTATCATTATTTGGATATTTCCCAATTTTCCTTAATGGATTAGCATTAGGTTCATCAATTTTACCAGTTATTCCTATTCCTAATTCAATTTTTAGAGTTGGTATTAGTAGAGAAGATTTAATAAAAGTTTATGAAAAGAATAAAAATAAAGTTGGTATGTCATCATTAAAATGTACATTTTTACTTTCAGTTTTTTTTCAATTATTATATTATATAATTGATACATGTTATATTTATCAAGTTTCACGTCGTATGGCCAATCTATTATATGTTATTTGGGTTAGTGCATATAATTGTACATTTTTATTTTTATATGGATTAATTGAAGAGAAAATTGTTTGGGGTAAAGCTGAAATTAAGATTATAACAGAATCACCAAATGATCAAAATGAAAATAAAAATGAAAATGAAAACGAAATAAAAGTTGAAACAAATATTGATGAGTTAATTTCAGAGAAATATATACCAACATCATTAATTGCCGTTAATAATAATAGTTTATTAATATTTCTAATATCTAATTTATTAACTGGATTAATTAATTTGACAATTAATACAATTGATAAAGGTATTATAGAGAGTATGGGTATTCTATTTATTTATGAATTTACATTAGGATTAATAAGTTTAATTTTATACAAAAAAGGTATAATAGTTAGATAAAGAATTAAGTTTTCTTTAAAGCTTCAAAACGTTGCTTCAAATCATCTAAATCATCAAGTTTTTTTTTAATTTGTGGTTTGATATTATTTTCATTATTATTACCATCATCATTTGATGTATTATCATTATTACTGTTAATTTCTTCATCTTTATATTTACCTTGATTTAAAATATCGATTTTATAAATATCACATAATTCATGTAAATAATCATTTACGACTAAATCTTCATCATCACCTCTAAGTTTTCTAATTATTTCGATGTAAATTCTATCTTCCAAATCTAATTTTGGTAAAGTTTGAATATTGGTATTTTCAGTATTTTTATCCTCTTTTTTATCTTTATCTTCTTTATCTTCTGTATCTTCTTTATCTTCTTTATCTTCTTTATCTTCTTTATCTTCTTTATCTTTATCTTCTTTATCTTTATCTTCTTTATCTTTATCTTCTTTATCATCAGTTTTTGGTTCATTTTTTGAGTATAAATTTAAATCTGGAGATTTTGACAACACCAATTCTTTATTTATACATTTATTCAAAAGTACAGATAATTTACGTAATTCTTTAATATCATCAGATAAATTATCATTTGCGACTAAGATATTTCTTACTACTTTGGTAACTCTATCTAAAGGTTCATTATTATCAACCAATACATTATCTTTGTCGGTATTAATTGAATTATTATTATTATTATTATTATTATTATTATTATTATTATTATTATTATTATTATTATTATTATTATTATTATTATTATTATTATTATTATTATTATTATTATTATTATTATTCAATTGGAAACCCAAGAAAGACCAATTATTATTTTTATTTTTTTGTTTTAATTGAATTTCTAATTGTTGTTGTTTAATTATTAAATCACGTTGAAATTCTGCCATTAAAATTAATTTATTAATTGAATTCTCTAAAATTGCCAATTCACCAATTAAATCTTCCCAAACATCAGCAGTTCTATCATTTCTAACCAATTGAGAAATTTTCATTTTTAAAATTTCAAATGATCTTTCAAATGATCTTGAATCATTTGGTAAATTAACTAAATTTTGTAAATCTGGTAAAATTACTGATTGAATTGTATTTGTTGAAATTGATCTAGATTTCGATAATTTGAATTCTAATTTTGATTTTGTTGTTTTTATCAATAACTTTAATTGTGTTTCTGCCTGCATATTATGTGTTGTTCTTTATCTCAATAAAAGAAGAAATCAAATCAAATCAAATCAAATCAAATGAAATAAATTAAATTGATATATATAAAGATTAACTTTAGAGTTATTTTCTAATCAAGAAAAACTAAATAACGATTTATTGTGGCTGCACTGCCATTTTAGAAAAAAAAAAAAAAAATTTAAAAATAAATTATTATATTATATTTGTTTTGTTTTGCTTTATATACAGATTAGATGATTTTTGTAATTTAAGAATATATAAATTTAAATATTAGTAAACGTTAAGAAAGGAATGTATTATATTAAGTTTAGTATACGATTTGCCTAAGATCGCACAGGCAATATTAATTAATAGATAAGTAAATATGGATAAAAGATATAATTTATCAAATAATGAATTCATCCATTGGTAATGAATTATTCAAAACCATTTCATGAGCTTTACCTGACCAAATAGCCAATTTATTAAGAGCACTTTTATAAGGTATATTTCTGCAATTCAATTCATTTGTTAAAGCAAGGTTTATATTTTGGTTATTATGTCTATAAGGGAAAGAAAGTTGGATATTATTATTAATGGTATTATTAGGTAAATGTTGTGATGGTTCAATGTTTAAAAACTCTGATAAGAGTAATGAGGAAGAATTTGAAGCTGAATTGAAAGGTTTATTGTTATTATTATGATTGTTATTATTATTATTATTATTATTATTAATATTATTATTATTATTTAATTTATTGTTATTTTTCTTTCCACCTGAGAAGTTCAGCATATTAAAAGATGAAGAAGGTGATAATAATATATTTGAATTATTATCTATATCATTGTTAATTATATCATTAAACAAATCATCAGAATCGTCAATTATTGGTACTGAAATATTAAATTTTTTAATATTATTATGTTCATTAATTAAACCATCAATATCAGAAATAGGAGAATTTGATCTATCATTTAAGTTTAAATTTAAGTTTAGATCTAAATCAATATCTAAATCCATATCTATATCATCGATATCAAGATCCAAATCTAAACTACTATCGGAATTAACAGTAGTAGTGGTGGTATTATTATTATTATTATTATTATTATTATTATTATTATTATTATTATTATTATTATTATTATTATTATTATTATTATTATTATTATTGATATTATTATTATTATTAAAGTTATTATTATTTATATCACCACATAAATCATTAATATTAATAATATCATTAATATTATCAATAAAATCTGAATTTTCCATATTTGATAAATGATCATTACTTAATTGAATTAATCTTAATTGACGTTGAAATTTTAAATCATGATTTAAATCATAAATTTTTTCAGATTTAACTGGAACAATTTGGAAATTATCAATATTTTGCAAAGGTGAATATTCATCAAACAAAGATTGTGAATTATCATTTCTCTTTTTCCTTTCTTTATCATTTAACTTAATCTTTTTAACTAATGATTTATCTAATTTTTTTGAACATGATTTTACCCTTTTACGAGATGAAATTTGTTCATAATTAATTGTTGATTTAACAGATTTCATAATAATGGACTTTGTTTTTTTTTTTTTTTTTTTTTGTGAAATAAAGTGAAATTATATAACAAGAAAATACAGACAAAGAAGAAAAGATAATTAATTAAAGTTGTATAAGTAAAATAAGTCAGTTTGTTATAATAAACGGCAACTTTAACAAAAAACCAACCAAATAAAAAAAATAAAAAAAATAAAAAAAATAAAAAAAATAAAAAAAAAAATAAAAAAAAATAAAAAAAAAAAATTTCCCAATTAGGAAACACAACAAATATCCTGTCACGGGGATACATCAAAGCTTTTTTTTTGATGGCGTCGATCGACGAGAAAACAATTAATTTTTAATTCTAGAAAATTCTCACAATTTCTTTCTTTTCTTTCTGGTACTTTTCGGACTTTCATTTATGTGTGTGTGACACTTTGGAGTAACATGATATCATCTAATAATAATTGACAATTGACATTTGAAAATAACTTCAATTTATTATAAAATAAACACTTATTCTTTTCATTCAAACTAGTTTATTTAAAAAATCTTTTTTGATGTTTTCATAATTCATTTAATTTTATTTTATTTTATTTTTTATTTTCTTTTTCCCTCTGTTTTATCTTTTTTGTTTTTTAATTAGTTAGCTAGATAAAACAATAAAAATATGTTACAAAGGCAATCACGTTTATTATTAACAAAAAATTCAACAAGGAATTTATTATCAATTTCAAATAAAAATTTAAAATCTATTTTGATATTATCAAATAAATTTATTAATAATAATAATAATAATAAATTAAATAATCTTAATCAATTATCAATTATTAGATCATTTCATTCTTCAATTCCAAAATTTGTTGAATTACGTATGGATAAAGATCAACAAGAAGAACCAGCTTTAAAAAAATTTGCAACAGATTTAACTGAATTAGCTAAAAATGGTAAATTAGATCCAGTTATTGGTAGAGATGAAGAAATTAAAAGAACAATTCAAATTTTATCAAGACGTACAAAGAATAATCCTGTTTTAATTGGTAATGCTGGTACTGGTAAAACTGCAATTTTAGAAGGTTTAGCTCAAAGAATTATTAAAGGTGAAGTTCCTGAAAGTATGAAAGATAAAAAAGTTATTGCATTAGATTTAGGTAGTTTAATATCTGGTGCAAAATATAGAGGTGAATTTGAAGAAAGATTAAAAGCTGTTTTATCTGAATTAAATGATCAAACAATTTTATTTATTGATGAATTACATATTTTATTAGGTTTAGGTAAATCTGAAGGTTCAATTGATGCATCAAATTTATTAAAACCTGCATTAGCAAGAGGTCAATTACAATGTTGTGGTGCAACAACAATTGATGAATATAAAAAATATATTGAAAAAGATGTTGCATTAGCAAGAAGATTTCAACCAATTTTAGTTAATGAACCAACAGTTGAAGATGCAATTTCAATTTTAAGAGGTTTAAAGGAAAAATATGAAGTTCATCATGGTGTTAGAATTACTGATTCTGCTTTAGTTACAGCTGCAGTTTATTCAAATAGATATATAACTGATAGATTTTTACCTGATAAAGCAATTGATTTAGTTGATGAAGCATGTTCTGCATTAAGATTACAACATGAATCAAAACCTGATGCAATTCAAGAATTAGATAGATCAATTATGACAATTCAAATTGAATTAGAAAGTTTAAGAAAAGAAACTGATGAAATTTCAAATGAACGTAGAAAAAAATTACAAGATACACTTAATATTAAAAAAGATGAATTAAATAATTTAACTAAAATTTGGGAAGATCAAAAGAAAGAATTAGATAGAATTAAACAATTAAAATTAGAAATTGAACAAGCAAAAGTAAATTTAGAAATTATGAGACGTGAAAATAATTTTGGTGAAGCTTCAAAATTACAATATCATACAATTCCATCATTAGAAAATAAATTAAATAATTTAATTAAAAAGCAAGAAGAAGATCAATCTGATGATTCAAATAATTCAAAATCTTTATTACATGAATCTGTTACATCTGATGATATTGCAAGAGTTATTTCAAAAGCAACTGGTATACCAGTTACAAATATGATGAGAGGTGAAAAGGATAAATTATTATATATGGAAACTTCATTAAAAGGTAGAGTTGTTGGACAAGATGAAGCAATTGAATCAATTTCAAATGCTATTAGATTACAAAGAGCTGGTTTAACTGATGAAAAGAGACCAATTGCATCATTTATGTTTTTAGGTCCAACTGGTACTGGTAAAACAGAATTAACTAAAGCAGTTGCAGATTTCTTATTTGATAATGAAAATTCAATTATTAGATTTGATATGTCTGAATTTCAAGAAAAGCATTCAATTATGAGATTAATTGGTGCACCACCTTCATATGTTGGTTATGAAGAAGGTGGTGAATTAACTGAACAAGTTCGTAGAAAACCTTATAGTGTTGTTTTATTTGATGAATTTGAGAAAGCTCATAAAGATGTTTCAAAATTATTATTACAAGTTTTAGATGAAGGTAAATTAACTGATTCTCAAGGTAATAAAATTGATTTTAGAAATACATTAATTATAATGACTTCAAATATTGGTCAAGATTTAATGTTACAAGATAAACCAAATAAGCAAGAAGTTTTAGATTTAATGAAATCTTATTATTCACCAGAATTTATTAATAGAATTGATGAAGTTGTTATATTTAATAAATTATCAAAGGAAGCATTAAGAAATATTGTTAATTTAAGAATTGATGAATTACAAGATAGATTAGTTGATCGTCGTATTGAATTAATATTATCTGATGAATCTAAGGATTGGTTGACTAAATATGGTTATGAACCAAGATATGGTGCTAGACCATTAAATAGATTAATTAAGAGAAAGATTTTAAATCCAATGAGTAAATTAATGTTAACTGGTGACATTAAATCTGGTGATAAGATTGAAATAACTGTTGATAATGAAAAGGATGATTTAATTATTAAATCAACTCATCCAGTTGATGAACCATTAGAAGAGAAAAAGGAATAATTAATTAATTAACAAAATTTTATGTAATGTTTTCACACTCCCCCCACTGCCCACTTTTTTTCATCCTGTTTATAGGCTTTTTACTTTATAAATTTTAAATGAATGAATATTTTTACGATTAATAATAGAAAATATTTAGTAATGTAATATAGATGTAAAAATACAATTAAAATGATCAGTCATTATGTTAGTTATCGTCTGTGCCTCTCAAAGAAGATTAGCAGAGAAGCTCTGAGCTTGACTCAAATAAAAATTTCATCATTTCACTTAATTGTAATAGAGAAAGAAAAGATGTAAACAAGAGAGTTATTATTATTATTACTAATAATATTAATAATATTTTTTTTAAGTAGTATCACATCTTTGACAATGATCAACTATTAGAAATAAAAAAAAAGATGGACATATCATCTATGCTACAAGTAAGCTCCATTGAGTTATCATTAAAATAAATATTTAATGACAATCATCATATCCATAGTTAGTATCACATGATACTTTGCAGAATACACCCACTGATAAATAGAGTGATATCAAACAAAGCAGTATGCACCTATCATTCATAAAAAAAATGATAGATAACAATACTTCTCGATAGTCCTAAATTCAATCTAAACTCTTTTAAAGGATAAATATGTAATAATATTCTCAAGCATCAAATAATTATAGATATTATTATTATTAACATACTAGATTCATGATCCAATTCAAAAAAAAATTGTAAAGCTAATGTATGAAGCAATCAAGATAAAGTATGAAATAAGAATATATACAAATATAAGACTCAAATATTAATACAAGTCCATCCTTTTAAAAGAAACGAAAGAATTAGAAATAGATTTGTAATGATCTATCTGACGTTGCCGCCTGAAAGTATGTGCCGGAGACTTTCCCCAAGACAACGAATGAACAAACGAGTATTCCTTTTGTGTGTCTCGACAGATGATTCTTGTAACATAGATGTTGCCGAAGAGCAAAGAAGAGAAAAAAGACAAGAGAACAAAAGAGAAGAAGAGAAAGAAATAAGAGAAAAGGACAACCAACTAAACAAACAACTAAAGAAACTAACAAACGAACAAAAAAGAAAGAAAGAAGGGCAAAAATTTATAAGGGCAAAAAATTTTGAACGTGGCTCATCAACTTCTTTTTGAGGGTTTCTTCACAGCTTTCACAGTGCAATCACCACTTCAACTATAATATACTACTCTATTATGTCATTGTATGGTTATGACGTGATATATTATTCTAATCATCTTTCATTTTCCAATATTTAACAAGATTATTTAAAAAGATGATCGGTGGATTGAATTTTAATTCACTTTTACAAGTTCTAACAGCTGCATCTTCGACAATAAGAGGACCAGAACAACAAAAGGCAGAAGAACAATTGAAAATTTGGGAATCAGAAAAAGGATTTCACTTTTTATTACAAAGTGTCTATATCGATACAGAATTAAGTTTACAAATCCGTTGGTTAGCAATTATTTGTTTAAAAAATGGAATTGAAAGATATTGGAGGCCAACTAGAATAAATGCAATTACAAAAGAGGAAAAAGTTGAAATTAGGAAAAGACTTTTCAATAATTTAGATGAATCAAATAATCAATTAGCAATTCAAAATGCTCATTTAATTAGTAAAATTACAAGATTAGATTTCCCAAATGAATGGCCTTCATTATTTGAAGATATAATAAATATATTAGAAAATTCATCAATTAATTCAAATGATCAATTAATAATTATTAGATTAAATAATTTAATGATTATAACAAATCAAATTTTAAAAATTTTATCAACTGTTAGAATTGGTAAAGCAAGATTAATGATGCAAACAAAAGCTCCTTTATTATTACCTCATCTAATTAAATTTTATAACTTATTCTTTAATAAATGTTTCTCAATTAATGGGAATAATATTAATAATATTAATAATAATAATAATTTTGATGTAACAATAATGGAAGTTGGTTATATATTCTTAAAAAATATTAGAAGACTAATCGTTGATGGTTATGAATATCAAAATAGGGATAAAATTATTCAAGAATTTATGGAACTATCATTACAACATTTTCAAAAATTATTATTATTACATGAATCAAATAATTTAGATTTATTAGAAAGGTTTATTAAATGTTATGTTAAACTTTATCTTAATTTAGTAAGTAATAAAACTTGCTCTTTTATTTTATTATCTTCAAGTAAAAATATCTTATTAACTTTATTATCATTATTACAACAAAAGGCAAATCTAATTTATAATCTTGAAGATGAAGCTGATGATTCTGATTTTTGGGAAAAAATAGCAATTAAATCTTTTATAATAATGAAAACAATTACAAATTATGTCTTTAAAGAAAATAAAGTAAATGTAATTAAACAAAAAAATGATCAAATTGAAATTAAACAATCAATTGATTTATTAAAATCAGATTTTTTCACATTAGATTTAATTGAAAATCTAATTAATTTAATATCAAATTGGTATTTAAAATTAAGACCAATAGATTTAGAAAATTGGTCTGAAAATCCTGAAGATTGGTTTAATGAAGAGGCTTCATTAAATTGGGAATATCAAATTAGGAAAACTGCTGAAAATTATTTTCAAGATTTATCAATTTATTTTAATGAAATTATTTCAAAATTTATAATGAATAAAATTGAAAATTTAAATAATTCAAATTTAGATTCAATTAATAAAGATTCAATTCTTTGTATCTTCCAATTAAGTTCAAATTCAATATCAAAAAATTGTGATTTTAATCAATTATTAATTAATTATTTTATACCACAAGCTTTAGAAAATAATAATAATAACAATTCAAAACTTATCAAACGTAGAGTATGCTTAATTATAAATGAATGGTTAGATGTTAGAATTAATTCAAATATTAGAATCGAAATCTATAAATTTATTTTGAATTTATTAAATGACCCTTCAAATGATAAAGTTGTTAAACTAACTGCAATTCAAACATTAAAATATTTAATTGATGATTGGGATTTCAGAAAACGTGATTTCCAAATATTTATTGATTCAGTAGTTAAAAATATGTTAGATTTATTAGATTCTCTAAATTCAATTGAAACTAAAAATTTTATTTTAAATACTTTATCATTATTATTAGAAAGAACAAATCCTTTGATTGATGAAAAAATTTTAATTGAAATTGTCACTATAATACCAATTTTATGGCAGAAAACAAATTCACCAAATGAAATGATACTAAAAAATTCATTGCTCAGAATTTTAAAAGATTTAGTTTTATCATTAAATAAAAATAGTAGTTTGATTTACTATGTTGTAATTCCATTAATTCCAATTTGTTGTGATTCAAAATCTGAGTATTATAGTTTACTATGTGAAGATGGTTTAGAATTATGGTCAAGTATAATGAAAACTATTGATTCATCTGAAATTTCAAATTCAAAACTTTTCAATAATGAATTATTTGAAATTTTAGTTAATTGTTTAATTAATTGGACAGAAATTTTACCACTTATTTTAACAATAATTAGATCATATTTTTTAATTTCAACAGATATTTTTAATAACGAATTTGGATTTAAAATTTTTGAAATTTTGAAAAGTTATTTGAAAACTATGAGAGATGACAGTGTTTTTTTAACTAGTTCAATTTTAGAAATTGCAATTATTCAATCGAATGTTAATAAAGAAATATTTTATTCAAATTTAATTAAAAGTGGATTATTTGAAGAAATAGTTGATTATTTGATTAGAGATACAGATAGTCCTTATTGTGAAATTAAAATTGCTTTACCTTTATTAAGAATGTTAATTGAAAGATCAGATTTAGTAATCTTAAATATAAATAATTCATTAGCTTTCAATAAATTATTATTTAATTTAACTAAATTTGCTAAAAATTCATTTGATCCAAAGATTCGTAAGTTATTTTTACTCGGTTTATTATCATTATATCAAGAAGATTTTATTCAAATTGAATCTGTTGTTATAATTTCCAGTGATAAACTAAATGATATTAATGAAATCGAATATGAATTAGAGAAAATTCCAAAGGAAGCAGGTATATCAACTGTTTTAGTATTCAATTTTAAAAAAATAGTTGATTTATGTCTAAATTTTGTTGAAGAAATTAGAGAATTATCTTCTGGTGATTTGAAAGTTTATCATAAGCAAACTTCATATGATGACCATGATCTTCAACCTTATGAACCAGAATTTGAAGATGAAGAAGAAAGAAAACAAGAAGAAGAAGAATATGCGCTGGAGATAATGATACCACCTACAGCAGAAAGATTACGTTATACCGTATTACTACAATCATTTGATCCAGTTCGTAAAGTTTATTTTAAAAATGCATTAAAGGAAGTGGTTGGAAGAGTATTTAATAAAATTGGTGGTGCATTACCAGAGAATGTGGTTGAAGAGTTGAAACATGTATGTTCTTAAACTTTATAATTTGTTTATAATAGTAACGACATAATAATATGCCGTCGAATGTATTTTTCCCCGTGTAAATAAATTACCGCATTAGGAAATAAACTTTAGTTGATATTGATGTTGTTGTCAATACCGTTTTCTTTCTTTCCAATGGATAAACAATGAATTGCTTATCTTTGGATTGTCTACCTGTTGAGATTTTGATCTTAATTTTTCAAAAACTAGAGGAAAATGATGTATTGTCATTTATATTGGCATATCCTGAAACTATTCAAAAATATTATACAGTAGGTGAATATATTGCATCAAAAATAACATTTAACCTAATTTTAAATAAAAATGGTTTGGCAGGTCATCAAAATAATAAAAAAAGAAACACAAAAATATCAAACTTAGATCAAATTTTAAACTTCAACTATTTTAATTATCAGCAAAATTTCAAATCAATTCAAATTCAAAATAATAAAATAAAAAGAAAATTATATGGAACATTAAAATTTATACTGATTTCAGAGATTTCAGAGATGGTAAATCTAAAGAAAGTCAAACTCGTTCATCATGACTGTAATTTACTGTGTGAATTGTTATATTCGTTACCTATAAGTTTAATTGTACTTGAAATTATTTTAGATGGGCCAATTAAAGGTAGTTGGAAGGATGATGTTGTATCAAAATCAAGATATCTACCATATCAAGAATTACAAAAAGAAAAAGAAATCAGAAAGAAAAGAATTAATTTAAAACTGATTACAATAATTAATTTATCAAAATTTAATAAAAAACAGTTTGAATTAATAAATATAAAATATATTAACAATCAATTACGAATACATGGACCATTATATTCACAAGAAAATATTATTAAATTTTCAAATAAAGATTCAATTGAACAAAAACTGATTCACCAATTAGGACTGGCGATCTCATTAATTATATTGGAAAGCAACTCAAGCATTCAAAATATTGGAATATTAGGTATCGATGCTATTTGGATAATGAATAAAATTGGAACAGAATTCCCACAACTTAGGATTATTAAAACTGGAGGTGATTCATTAAGTAAATCTATTATTTGGGCACCATCGATATTATCAAATAATAAAGAAAAGAAAAAATTTTTAGATAATAAAAGATCAAGATTAATGGTTGTTATATTTAGTAAAATGTTTAATGATAAATGTAAAGTTATTTTATCAAATAATAGATACATTTATGTTAGTGGATCAGGTGTTAAATTATTTCAAGATTTTACTTATGTATAGTCTATTAGAAAAAAAAATGATATAAATCAGTCTAATCTTAATTGTTTTTTCCTACCTGTTTTTAATTACATATTATCGTAATCAGCATCATTGTCTAACTGAGTATCCAGTAATATATTTGAATGTTCATCATATTCTAGTAAAGGTACATTATCCTTAATTATATCGGAATCATTCAGAGCAGATAAAAGTTCTGGCCTTTTTGATTTTAATAATTCATGTTTTGCTTCTTGATATGTACACCATCTACGTAATCTATTATCCTTTTCAGGCCAATCAATATCTAATTCAATTAATTTCATTTGATAAAAATGAAATTCACATAATGGAATTTTTTTAAAACTTTCTGAATTATTATTTAAATCTCTTGCATCTTCAATAACTGGTAATTTTTTTGTTATTTCAGCTACAGCACCAGCTTCTTCCCAAGTTTCTCTTAAAGCAGTAATTGCAAAATTATCCTTTTCATCGAATTCAATACCACCTTTTGGTAAAATCCAACGATCTTTATGTTTTGATGATGAAATCATTAAAACTTTATCTAATTTATCATCTAATATTATACCACCAGCAACTAATCTTGCATGATTCTTAATATTATACATTTGTTGTTCTCTACCTTCTCTTGGTTTCAATGTTTTTTTAACATGTAATGTTGATAATTTGTTATCATGTGTACTAGAATGAGTTGATTGTGGATCAATCAAATATTTCGACATTGTTTTTATATATTCTTTTAATAAATAATTAAACAAAGCAACTAAAATGAATTTTTAATGAAAATTATATAAAATATATACAAGATAATTAATATCAACAATTACTCCACATTTCACACCTGATTGATTGAATTGTGTATAAGTTGATTTTCATGTAAAAAAATGTACCGCCATTTAACCGTTTTCATTTTCGATCAACGAAATGTTTTTGTATTTATATATTTTAATTACATATATGCATGTATTTGTATTTATATATATATTAATTTATTTAGTTATTTATTTATAAAATAATGTAAACTGTATATGATAATCAAGGATCTCGTCCAGTTCTACGACCACTTGATATGCCAATACCTGGCACTGGTAATGTAAGAGGTGGATCTGATAGGATATAACCAGCAGATAAAGGAGCTGTCCAATCAACAGGTATATAAGTTTCTGTGATTGCTCTATCGTAAACAAATGTACGTTGATTATCATCATCACTATTATTATGATGATGTACTCTTGTATCTTCAGTAAATTCAGGTAAAATTTCTCTTCTACATAATGGACACGATATATTGTTGTTTAACCATTCAACAATACAAGGTCTACCAAAAATGTGATTACATTGAGGTAATTTAACTGCATAATGTTTATCATTTTCTAAGTTACCATTTATATCGTCATTAGTGGTGGTAGTTGTATCATTATTTGGTTCATCTATTATTAAACCTAAATCTGGTTCATTTGCTAAAGAATATGTATGTTGATAAGTTGCAGTTTCAATTGCAGGGAATGAAATTGAAGGATCAGAAAGTTCGAATCCTTTCCAAGGTCCAACTAATATTTCATTTAATATATTGTCATTAACTGTATCATTTGAATGATTATTGATTTCATTATTATTATCTTCATTGTTATTGGTATTATTATTATTATTATTATTATTATTATTATTATTATTATTATTATTATTTGAATCTAT
The DNA here is from genome assembly GCA_030570135.1 of Pichia deserticola. NCBI lineage: Eukaryota > Fungi > Ascomycota > Pichiomycetes > Pichiales > Pichiaceae > Pichia > Pichia deserticola. The sequence continues at coordinate 20,384 of JAJLVB010000031.1, read as the reverse complement.
TGTTTCTGGATTATATTCAACATAAGGTTCATAGCAAATTGGACAATTTGATCTTTCATCTTCAGGTATTTCTGATAAATGTAAAGGTGTTAAAGCTTCCAATGCTTTTTGTGTTGCCCTACGATGATTTATGTGTGGATCAGTGACAACATTATTAAAGCTTTGCACAATATTTGTGATTATCGATGCTAAATCTGGTACTTGACCTTGTCCTTGATTTTGATTCTGGTTCTGGTTCTGGTTTTGATTATTTCTATTTGCATTTTGTATAGAATTAGCAATTGTCTCTCCTAATGAAGAGAATTGTATATTTGGCAATAAACCAGGAATACTGTTTGCATTGTTATTATTATTATTATTATTATTATTATTTCCGTTTAAAATATCGTTTAAAGAAAAGGAAAACACACCTCCTGCTATTCCATTATTCCTTAATTCGTTATTGATTCTCTCTTCACTCATTCTAGTTGTGTTTATTGTTAAAAAAGAAAAGAAAAAGAAGAAGAAGAACCGTGCAATAAAGTTGAATGTCCTGCCAAACATGCAGACAAATCCGTTAGATTTTCGTTGTTAGCAGATTAAAAAAAAGAAAAAAAAGAAGGGCAAAAATTTCTAGAAAAAAAAAAAAATTTATATTATGCTTACGTAAGTAACAGAAGCGGTGTAAGGATGTAAATTGTGTGCATTAATTTATTATTATTATTTTATAATATATATATATATTATTAATACATATTATCTATTATAAATATTGACTACGAATTTGGTTTGCCATATTGCGTTCATTAACTGGCAAAATTGAGATCTGATCTGGTGATAATTGCAACACTTGAAAGATAAGATTGGCTTCGTTAATATTTAATTGTAGTAATTTAGCAACAGTATGTTGTGGTAGCGATAGCCATTCTTGTGGTACATTTGAATTATTGTTTGAATTTGTATTTAAATTTATATTTGGATCTATAATTGAGTTAGAATTTGAATTAGTATTACTTTCATTGTTACTATTATTATTATTAATATTAGTATTAGTATTAGTATTAGTATTAGTATTAGTATTAGTATTAGTATTAGTATTATTATTAGTATTATCATTGTTAATTAAATTTAAATTATTATTAAAATTAGTATTTGATAAATTATTAGCTTGAGAAATCACATCTAAATCAACAACTCCCATCAGCAACAGAGCTTGAGCTGCTGCAACTGCAAGTTTTGGATTTTCATTAAGAATTGCAGCAGCATCAGCATATGTGTTAGCAGATGGTTGTGGAGTTGATAATACTAATTTAAGTTTAGCTAATAATTCAATTAAAACACCAGGTGGAATAGTCGATAATGTCTTTGATACGGGATCAGTAGAATTTGATAAATTATTGGTTGTTGTGTTATTATTATTATTATTATTATTATTGCTATTATTGCTATTGTTATTGTTACCTTGTAGTATAGATTGCATTGATGGGGTAGGAGTAGGTAAGAATTTTGATGCATTAAGCAATCTTGAATTCCCTCCATTGGTATTATTATTATTATTATTAATATTATTAATATTATTAATATTATTAATATTATTATTATTAGTGGTAGTTATAGGTAAATTAGTATTATTAATAGAATTGGTATTGATATTCTTATTATTAATCTTATTTTTATTAAAATTATTTAAATTGTTCATATTCATACCCATATTATTTATACCCAAATTCATCATTGGATTCATATTCATTGAATTCATTCCATTCATAACCATTGGATTCATATTCATATTATTCATATTATTCATATTATTCATATTCATGTTCATATTATTCATATTGTTTAGACTATTCAAATTCAAATTCATATTCATATTCATATTCATATTTGTTGGGTTGAGATTCATATTACTCAAATTGTTTATGTTATTATTAGATATATTATTAGATAAATTATTATTGGTATTATTATTAGTATTATTAGAAGAGTTATTATTTGCGTTGTTCTTAGCGTTGAACTGCGTTATAAGTGAAGCGATTTGATGAAGATCCATACCATTAGCCAACATTTGACTAACCATTGTTCTAATATCAGAATTAATTAAAATTGAATTTTTCAACGAACGAATATCATCATCTAATTCTAAATCTTGATCTTTAGTTGATATTGTATTACTATTATTATTATTATTATTATTATTATTGTTATTATTATTATCTATACCTAAACCTGGTACATTATCTTTCATTTCTTGAGGTAAAATAACATTAGCTGGTAATAATAATCTATTTAATTTCAAAACTGGTTTATTTAAATGAACAGAATTTCTTAAACCTTCCTTTGATAATTCAATCCTTAATTTTTTCCTACCTTCAATTTTTAATTTTGATAATAAAGTTAAAGCATTTAAAGCATCTAAAGGTGATAAATATTCTACAAAGCAAAATCCTTTATTCTTTGATGCATTATCCATCATACACCGTACATCAACTATTGGTCCTGAACCACAAACAACAGATTTGATAACTTCAACATCCCAATTATATGGAATAGCTCCAACATAAAGAACGCATGATGAATTGGACATATTATTATTATTATATATATATATATATATCAATTGCTTTACCTTATTAAATTCTCTTTATTATCGATCTGAAAAAAAAAAAAAAAAAAAAAGGAATAAGGTATTTATTTCAACGTTCTAAGATTGTAAACTGAGATTCATTCAATATAATACTAAATCAGATTAAGAGAAAAGTAAGAAAAAAGTAAGAAAAAAGTTTTAATATTTTGACAAAAAAGAAGAAAAGAAGAAAAAAAAAAAAACGAAAAACGAAAAAAATTTTCACTTTTTTTTTAAAATGAGAAAAAAACCTGAAAAACGAAAAAAAAATGAGATTTTTTGCTGCATGAAAAAAAAAAGCAAAGCAGAAAAAATTCATTTCAAGTTGTTGGATTTGAGGCTCCAACGACGAAAAGTGTCAGTTTTCACCACTTTATGTTGTTGTTGTTGTTGTCTGAAATGGAGGGAGCAGTTGGTTATATCCATGTTTGTTTGAATTATGATGAATCCCAGTGATATCCGTACTGCCGTTGCTAATCTTGATAAGGCCAGATCCGCTCATGATACTTCAACACTTAAAGACATTCTGACACAATTTGATTCAGAAATTGTTGCCACTGAAAATTTACTTAGAGAGACTAAAGTTGGTGTGCATGTTAATAAATTAAGAACTTATGATGATGTTCAAATAGCTTCATTAGTAAAGAAGATAATTAAAAAATGGAAAGATCAAGTCTCTGCTGACAAGAAGAAAAAAAAACCTTTACCACCAGCTGTTGCAGAAGCAGCAACAGCAACAGCAACAGCAACAGCAGCAGAAGCTTCTGCTGCTGCTACTACAGTTAAAGATGAAATTAACTCTAATAAAGATTCTAAATCAGGTCCAATATCTACTACTAATAATCTAGTAAAGAAAGGTCCAAGAACTCCTGTTTCAGATGGTATTAAAATAGAAGTTTACCCAGATTCAACTAGAAATAGATCAATATCCGCATTGTATACTGCAATTGCAATTGAAACTTCTTTAACATCTGATTTAATTTTAAAAGTTTGTACAGAAATCGAATTATTAATATTTTCTCAAAATAAAGATCAAATTAATGATTCTTATAGGAATAAACTTAGATCTTTAATACTTAATATTAAAAATAAAAATAATCAAGATTTACGTACAAATATTTTAGATGGTACAATTAAACCAACAAAATTAGTTAATATGACAAGTGCAGAACTTGCACCTGAAACTTTAAAGAAAGAATTAGAGACATTACATCAAAAAAATTTATTTGATGCTCAAGGTGCCGTTGAGAAAAGAGCAGTTACTGATAGATTTGTATGTGGTAAATGTAAACAAAGACAAGTATCTTATTATCAAATGCAAACTCGTTCAGCAGATGAACCATTAACAACTTTCTGTACATGTGAAAAATGTGGTAATCGTTGGAAATTTTGTTAATTCATTCATTAATTCTTTCTTTCTTTCTTTCTTTTTTTCTTTTTTTTTTTTTTCTGTTTTGTCCATATATTTATTCCAAATTTTTACTTGAATTATATATTATTATCATTAGTTTTTCATTCCTTTTCCAATTTTACTACTTTCGCCTTTTGTATATCATATTTTTGTATAAATCCACAAATACATACGTATATTAATATTAATATATTTATTTATAATTGTATAACAATATATTATTATAAAGTATTAAACTGATAATTGTAACAACTAAGGAAAGTGTTGATCCGACAAAAAAATAATGTTTTGTATTCAACTTCGGCCGAAATTAACGTTTTAAATTTATCATCAATATTAACAACAATAGAAGAATTTTCCATATTTCAATCATGTTTATTCTCCCCTTTCAAAATTATCTTTTCAAGCATCAATTTTATCATTTAAAAATTGTTTTGTAAATATTTGAAAATGAGAGATTTATCAGTTTATGAAGCTTCAATTATCTCGAGGACAGAACATGAAATTTACTTTAATTACACCGTTGCAGCAGATTATAAAACAGTTTTATCAAAAGATTTAATTTTAAAGACATTAACTATTTTATGTAATAAATATCCACAGTTCTCATTACATATTGATAATTCAATTAAAGGTAAATTACCAAAATGTTCATACTTAAAAAATTGGGATTTATCTCAATTTGATGATATTTTAGACATTCATGAAAATGAATCAATTGATTCAATTATTTCAAAATATAATAATACAAGACTTTTCAATTTTAATGATTTCAAACCACTTTGGAAAGTTGCATTATTGAAAAATTCAAATACTTTATTTTTTTTAATGGATCATACTTTCTTTGATGGTACAGCTGCTAAGAATTTTCATTATCAATTTGCAAATAATCTAAAAAATTCTTCATTAATTAATTCTTTTATAATTGATACAACTAAATTTATTGATTATCCTGATCCAACAGTTTTAATGGGATTTGATTCAAATTTTAAACCAAATGTAAATACAACTATTGAATATCCAACTTTATTACCATCATTTGATAATTCATTAATGAAATTACCATTACCATTTCATAATTCAACATTGTATCATATATCTGCAGAAAACTCAAAAAAATTAATTGAAATTTCACGTTTAAATGATGTTAAATTAACTGCATTATTATATGCAATTACATCTAAATCGATTATTCAAATTCCAAATTTAGATAATGATAATACATTATTTAAAACAATGATTCCAATTAATACAAGACCATTAGTTAAATTTTTAAATCCAAATATTAATACTGAATTAATTGAATTTGGTTTATTTTTTGGTAAATATTTCCATCTTGATAATCCATTAAATATTTTAAATAATTCAATTAAAGAAATTTCAAAATATTTTCAATTAAAATTAAATGAAAATTTATCACATGCAATGGATGATTTTCAAATTTTCGAATTTAAAGGTCGTAAAAATCCTTTATTAATTGATGAATCATTAAAAAATTTATATGATAGAAATAATTCACCAAAGACAACATTAGTTATGTCAAATTTAGGTATAATTAAATCTAATGAAATTGGTAAAGTTTATTTTGATCAACCAATGGTTGATGCATGTTTTGGATTACATTTTATTTCATCATTTGAATCTGGTATTTGTATTAATTTTACATCACATAGAGCTGTTAAAAGGGAAGATTATTTAACTTATATTGAAAATACTAAAAAATCTATAAATGAAATAATTGAGTTTTATAATTTATAATTTCTAATTTTTAATTTATAATCTATCATTAAAATATTTACCCTTTTCACACATTAAATCAATAATTTCTTTAACTTTATAAACTACTTCATCATCTAAAATTTCAAGTTCCGAATTATTAAATTTACTTAATACATAATTTGCAACAACTCCAGGTGTATTTTTGTCACCATTATAATTACGACCTATACCAATTTGAATTCCCGTATATTCTTTCCCTATTTTTGATTGATTTTGAATGCTTCTTAAACCATTATGACCACGATGTGAAGAATTTTTCTTTCTTATTTTAACATCACCTAATTTAACATCTAATTCGTCAAATAATATTACAATTGATGTCAAATCATTATCACTATTGTTATTAGTATTATTTCTAATTAGTTTACTGAATGTATCATAGAATGGTGTAACACCTTTACCTGATAAATTCATAAATCCGGGTACTCTATAAAAGAATAAATCACATCCATAATTGTCTTTTTTGATAAAACTGTCGAATCTACCGATTCTTTCTTCTCTACAGTGATAAATTTTGGTTAATTTTTGTAAGATATAATGACCGACTGAGTGTCTTGTACCATCATATTCTCTAGGGTTTCCTAACGATAGGATCAAAAGTCGAGTAGGTTTCTTTATTGCTTGCATCTTTCAGTAGAGTTTGTAAAATAATAGGTGATAAAAAACGAATAAACAAAATGAATAAACAAAATGAAAAAGAAAATTGAAATTGAAATGGAAAAAAATGCATGAAAATTTCAAAGTTTCTTTTAAGAAAAAAAAAACGGTTATTTTTTCACTTCATTTTCGATTAAAATGACAGTTATTATCTACATCGGACATACAGAATACTAAAGATCAACTAATTCAAAAAAATACAATCCATTTAATGTCATCATCTATCATACTGACATATTCATGTACAATTGATTAACTTCCAAAACTCTTATTTTTCCCCCATTAGGAAGCAAAAATCAAACTTCAAAGAAGAAGCACAAATTAAAATTAAAGTTGCGTGCAACGTGCAGTGTGCAACACAAACTGAAATTTCTTATCAACTACTTTAACTAGAACTACGTTTTCTCTTTAGATTATTTAAATACTTCACTAAATAAACAAACAAACAAACAAGATGTTCAATCCTTTAGCACAAATAAAACTTTTAGCAGATGAATTACAGAAAGGTTCTGCAGAAGACCCAAATAAATTAGGTATAATTGAAGCTTTATTGATTAAATTTTTATTTGCATTTGTATTAGTTTTCATCATTTACGTTTATTTAGATAAAACCAGTTGTTTGAATGGTAGAACACCAGAAGAGAACCAAAGATTATTTAAAAAAGATTATAAAGAACCAGATTCAAAAATTGATGAAAAGGATACTCAAGTTAAATCAACATCAGTTGATTCAACATCGACAACTCCAAAATCAAGGAAAACTTAATAATAAATTATTTAAATAGGGTAGATAAATATAAACATTTTATATACTTTTATAATAATAAATTTAGTAATTAAATTAATTAATTATTCAATTAATTGGTTAAAGCTTACAGATGTATTTTTCATATATATAAATATATTGGTAAAGAATTATATATTATGTAAAGACACTAAAAAATAAAAAGCACTAAAGTTAACAAAGTAAACAATGATAATAAAAAAGATATAAAATATAACAATAAAATAAGTAAGTAGATGAGTAATGGTCAAAATAAGTAAATGATAAATGAATAAAGAACAAAGAACAAAGAATAATGACTAAAGATAAAAATTAAAATAAAAATTAAAATAAAAATTAAAATAAAAATTAAAATAAAAACAAGAATTGAAATGAATAAACCAAGATAAAATAAAAAACAAGATAGTGAAAATTGATCATAAAATATAAATATATCTTACATATATATATTTTAGATTAAATTAATGATAATAAAAAATTAATAATAAATTTTCATACCTTTATTTTAAATTTTAAAGTTTAAAGTTTTCTTCTTTTCTTTCTCTTTTTCTTTTCCTTTTTCTTTTTCTTTTTCTTTTTAATAGTACAAAAAAATAAACATTTGAATTAATATTTTATTAGATAGTTTAACTACATCAAGCAGCAACATCTTCAGTAGCAGCAGCATCATCATGTTCAGCCCATTCATGTTCAGCATTTTGATGTTCAGTTTCACCATCACCTTCAATAATACCTTCAGGAACAGTATAAACATCTTCAATACCTTGATGCATTGATAATAAAGGTTCTTTTAAATAAGAATTATCTAAAGTCCAAGTACTTAAAGAATTTTCACAATCAATAATAATTTGTTTTGAAGCTTCATAACCATCATAAGCAGGTCTAGTTTCACCAGGTGTAACTGGTGAATCATCTAATAATTCAAGTAATGCTTTACCATAACCTGCAATTAAAGCCATTTTTTCACTTAATTCTCTTAATGAATCAAATTGATAATTAAATGCAGCTTTAACTTTTTCTCTTGTAATATTTGATAATTGAGCTTCTGCAACTAATGATTCAGCTTCTGCTCTAACTAATTCTTGTTCTAAAACAGAAATTTTTGGAGATTGAGGATCTTTATATTTTAATTGAGCAATTTCATCAGTAATTTTAATTTTACGATCTCTTGATGGTTGAACTGAACCTTCAATATTTCTAATAGATTTAAGAGTAATTCTATATAAATCATATTTATCAATAAATTGATCTTCTAATTCACCAATTTCATATAATAAAACACCAATTTTATCAGTTACATCAGATACATCTTCATCATTATCAGCACCCCATAATGATAATTGTTTTGCAACTAATTTACGTTCATTTGAAATTGTTTCAAGTGATCTTTCTAAACATTTTTCAATTTTAATTAATTGAGATAATTTTCTTGACATTTCAGGACCAAAACAACCCGCAGCTTGTTTTCTAAAAGCATCAGCAATTGAACTTGAACCAAAATATTTACCTTTAGTTGAAGAAACTGGAGGTGGAGGAGTTGCCAATTGAGCAGCAGTTGGAGCTCTGGCTGATCTCATAGAATATGTTCTATGCATTTTTAATTGTTTTAATTAATTAATTGATTGAATTATGAAAAAAGATAATATAATATATATTATAATTAAATTAATTAATTTATTAATTTAATAATTAATTTAATTAATATTTAAAAAAAAGAGGAAAAGAAAAGAAGAAAAGAGAATAAAATGAATAAAAATGAATAAAATGCTCAGCCAAATAGTTAATTAAATTAAATTAAACTAAATCAAAGAAATCAACACTTGTCTGTCTTTCATTCTCTTTGTAAAACAATAGATAATATAAATATTCTGCGAATGAATTATTTACACTCTTTCCAAATTGGGACAGCAGGTGTTTCCTAATTAGGAAATGGCCCAATTGGGAAATATCCCCTAAAAGTTACCCGGCTGTCGGATATATAATTTTAATATATCACGTGCGCATCTTCTTTGTGGCTGGTGAGGCGGATTCCAAACTTCGCTCAACGTCACGTGCCTTGACCTTGTAGTCACGTGAAACCCTTTCATAAACTTCTTGTAATTTAGATTTAACTAAACTATAATCATTAAGAGCATCAAGTCCTTCTTTATTATTTAAATAAACTCTCCTTTTAATCATTAATCTAATTGTTTCTTCACCATTAAATCCTTTAATTGAATAACTTTCTTTATCTTGATAATGATTTAATAACCAAAATAATCCCATTTCAATTATCCTTTCAAATTGTCTATTTGTTAATTTTAATTTATCTTTTAATTTTAATTTATCATTTTTTAAAATTGGTAATTCCTTTAAATCTTTAATTAAATTTCCATTTTTAATTAATCTAATTAAATCACATTTATCTCTTAAATCATCAAATTCTTCATTTGGATCTTCAACTGTAATTTCATAACATCTATTATCATCAAGCCATTCATTAGTTATAAATGAATAAATTTCTTTACCATGACCTTGATTTTGAAATGGTGGTAATATAATCATTTGTGATAATCTACAACGATATTTATTTTCTTTTTCAATATCATTATATTTATCATATATTTCAAATCTTTCAAATTTCCAATATTTATAACAGGTACAAAATCCAATAAAAATCTTTTTACCTTCAATTTCATTTCTATTATAAACCATATAAAATTCCCATCCTTTATCATTTAAATCAATATATGAACCAGCTTCAATATATAATAATGTTAAAATTTGTATTCTTAATAACAATTTTTTACCAATTTCAAAATTATTATTATTATTATTATTATTATCATCAAATAATTTAAATTTATAAATATCAAATGTATTAATCTTATGATTAATAATTTTATCATATGAATAAACAATATTTTCCTTTGGAAGTTGAAATTTTTCTTCTTCAATTAAATCTAACCATTTACTTTCACTATTGAAAATATAATCATCAATTGGTAAAAATTTTGAAAATGTTTCCTCAATTGGTTTGATATCTTTACTTAATTTTTCACTATATTTATATGTTAATAAAGGTTTTAAAGATTCACAATCAAATGCTAAATCAATCCTTAGATCTTTATAGCCAAATATTTGCTCAGAATCACCAAAGATTGGATATGTAAATTTTGGTTTAAATGTTATTGCTTTAGTAGGTTCTGCAATTGAAATATTTAATGCTTCATTTGCTGAACATGTCCATTCTTCGTGTTCAATTATTTCTGTACTCATTTCGTTTTATTCTTAAACAACTATATACTTATATGTAAAATTTAAAATCTAGCAATTAAAAAATAAAAATAAAAATAAAAATAAAAATAAAAATAAAAATAAAAATAAAAATAAAAATAAAGAGAAGAAGAAGAAGAAGAAAAAAAAAAAAGTTAAAAACACAAACTGTCAGTTTATTTATTTTCACTTCAACAAAAAATACAAACGCGTAAAATTTATTCATTTTTTATCATCAAACAAGACGGATAGAAATTTCACTTCTAAATCCGTTTGATTGTTGAACTTTAATTCTATTCCATGTAGCCAATTGTAATACATACATGAATTTTGTAGCTGCTTCATGCTTATCACATTCAAGGTATTGAACAATCTCATTGAACGTTATATCTTCTTCATTATATGATGCTATCTTATTATAAAATTCCTCAACGGATATTAAATTTATTTCATCATCAGTAATAATTTGATTTTCAATCTCTTTTTCAATTTCCCTTTCAAAATTTCCACTCGTTAATTCATTGTTTTTACTAATTTCATTTATTGAAATATCTAATTGTGCAAGATCCATTTCTGTTGCATATTTCTCATTATTCTCATTATTAAAATCAAAATGAAATGAACTACTGTGTCTATTATTTGATCTTCTTGCTTCCTCAATTGATGATACTGATGATGATCTTGAATGTTGTCTTTCACGACCAATTTCTATATCCATATTATTATGAATACCATAGTCTATATCATTAAATTCCGGTAATTGTTCATTTAAAACTTCTAGGGTATGATTATTTTCCCCAATTAAATTTGCAAAATTCAATCGATATTTTTTATTAATGTTTGAAAATTCTTCTATCATCCTATCTTGAGATGATTTTTTCATATTACACATAAATTTCGTCCTCTCTCTATTTTGATGTATGATATAACCATCTCTTATTTCTTTTATGCATGAAATACTTAAACATACATCATTATCAATCATTAATTTTTTATGTACTCTTTTATTGGTTTTTTTTCCTTTTTTTCTTGAAATATTTTTTTGTTTGTCTATATTTTCAATATCTTTATTCTTTGTGGCCTCTTTATTGTTCAAATAGTCGTTATTAATATCTGTATCAAATTCAGGTATGATAGCAAATCCTTGATCTAACTCATTTTCAAAACCGATGTTTACATCATTTATATTTTCATTTTCTTCAACAAAACTTTTTCTAATTTCAGTTTCATCAATGATTTCATTCTTAATATCACCAACAACATCGCCATTAGTATCAAATACAAAATCAAGATCATCCCATTTTTCATTTTGTGTGTTGAACTCCTCATCATCTTCTCTTCCTTCTCTTCTTTCTTTTTCTACTTCTTCTCCATCTCCTTCTTCTTCTTCTTCAATTATAAAACCATTGTCATTTTTCCAATTATTATTATCATGCTCTTCATCAATTTCTCTATTCTCATAATCCTCAATTAAACCTTGTGAAATGTCAAATTTGGGATCATCTTTAAGTAATTGAATTTTACTATTTTTTTCATTTTCTTTCAGTAATTGATCCAAATGTTTATTATTAATATTATTATTATCAATTGATTTGTTGATAAAATAATTGATTTTATGAATTAAACTCCTACAATTATTAACATCTTTCCAATTTTGTAAACATTTACCTTTAAATGCTAAAACTGTACCAAACATTAAATTTGATGTATTCCTTAACGAAATCTTATCACTTACATTTATAATTGAATTACAAGTTCTAATTATATCTATATTATTCATTGATTTTTTATTTTTAAAATTTTTGTAATTATTAAAACTCCGAACCTTACTCCGAACATTATCTTCCTCTCTTCCATTAAGGGTAGCAATCAACCAAACTGCAGATAAACTCTCATCTTTACTAATCACAATGGACATAATTGTATTATAGGTCTATAAGATTTAAAATATATTTATATATATATATATATAAGAATTATCAAAAATGTTTATAACATCAAATCAAAAAATGCTCAGCTATTTCTATTTTAAAATAACTGCAATTGTACCCAAAATAGCACCCGCCACACCCGCCACCACTGTCATACGCCACAGCAGCTTCTCACGTGCCGTCAACTCATTATTAAAAATTTTTAAATAATACAAACTGGGCAAAGTTATGCAAACTGTAAAACAAATTAAACTTCCTAATAAGGACATGACTTTACCAAAATTAGTTAATAATATTGAACATAAGAAGAATAAGAAACTCAGAATAAATCTATTAATGATTTTCTGTAATGTTGTTATATTTTTTAAACTATTTTTACCATTTTTATTAAAAAGTTGAATAATTTTATTATCTAAAATTGTTAATAATGGCCTACTTATTAAAGGTAATTTTGAAATTGGTAATATACCCATTAATATTATAATAACTGTTGAAATCCATTTTGGGAATCCTTTAGTTGTTAAAATATTTTTGGTAATTTCATCATCAACTAATTCTCCAAACATTAAAAATCCTAAAATTCCTGTAATTAAATCAATCATATAAGAGAATGAAAATGAATAATTCATACTATTATCATAAGTTTCAGGGTATAATTGATCTTTATAAATTTCTGGAAATGTAGCATGTCCACCCCATGGAGCTAAATAAAGTCCTAATGCAAATAAAAAATCAATTGTTGAAATTGGATATAAATTTGTTTTCATTGGATTCAATAAAGAACCTGGACTATTTATTTTAATTAATCCAGATATACCAATAATTAAACATGTTAATGTTGTACATATAATACCTGATAATGATAAAAATGATAATAATCTTAATGGTAAAAAATTTAATATCATTAATAATGAAGTAATAATTAATTTAAGTAAAATTTTAGAAAATATATCAGGTGATAATGCATTAAAAGAATCTGCAAATAATAAAATCATAGAAATACCTGCACCTAATAAATCTAATGCAAATGTAAATAAAATTAAAACTCCAATTTTTTCACCAAAGCAAAATATACCAATATCTTGATAAGTTTTTAATTGAGGGTGTTTTTTCAATATTCTACCTAATAAAATTGATGTTTGTTTAGTTATTAAAGCTGCAAATGTAATACATATTATACCAAAAATCCATCCTGATAAATGTAATGCTAAAGGTATTGATAAAATCCCAAGTCCTATCAAAACATTAATTGAATTAAAAATAGTTTGTAATGGTGTTGATTTTAATGAAATTATTTTAATAGTTTCAGAATCATTAGAATTGATCATTTTAATTATATTTCTATCATTATTTACAAATTCAGTTATCTCGTCATTTATACTACCATAATTATCATTTGATTGAATATTATTAATTAAATCTGTATCTTGACTAATATGATTAAATAATTCATCATTAATTAATGCTGTATTTAAATCATTATTTATTGAAGAATTTGTTAGAATAGGATTATTCCTACTTTGATCTAAATCTGCACCATTTGCAGAATCAAATGATTTTGCTAGATAGTTAACAGATCTTTGTAATGAAGATGCAAAATTATTAATTGAACTAACACCACCAACATCTAAAATTGAACTTCTTCTTGAACCATGATTACTTTGGATTGGAATACCTCTAGAATTCACTGGTAGATATGATGGCAAATCATTTTCCAAATCACTCATGAGACGGATATTAGATAAATAAGAGTAATTACATTTTGGAAAGAGTAGAAAAGAAACAATATATAAATACATAAAAACATACATAATGAAGGAAAAAAACATGAAAAAAAACCAATTTGGAAAAAAAAAAATGGGAAATCCGTCGAGAATGTTGAAATTTCGTTTTATATTAAACCGTTTTCAATAATTTAAACTATTTTAAACTATTTTAAACTGAGTTATTGTTACAATCATTGGATTAAGCAAAGGTGTTTATTATTTGAACTAATAGAACTATGTTGAGATTTGTGAAAACATCCTCCTATAAAGCTATACCAAAAATTTATTCATCAACTCTTTGTTTTAAAAGATTTGAATCATCAATAAATAAAGATAACAATAATAGTGATACACATCGATATGCAGATACTGTTTTTTTACCTAGTACATCATTTGGTAATAGATCTGATCAAAAATTGATTGATTCAACTTTAAAACCACAAGTAATGGAAAAATTATATAATTGGAATATTTCAAGACCATTAAAAGATAATAATATTGATAATCTATTTATTTTCCATGATGGTCCACCATATGCAAATGGTAATTTACATATCGGACATGCACTTAATAAGATTTTAAAAGATATAATTAATAGATTTGAATTGATGTTAGGTAAAAAAGTTCATTATGTCCCAGGTTGGGATTGTCATGGTTTACCAATTGAATTGAAAACCTTAGAAAAGTTAAGTAAAGGACGTAAAGAACTTGAGAAAAAACTTAAAAAAGATTTAAAGAGATTTTCAGATGATTCTGTAAAAGTTAATGAAATTAAAGAAGAATTACATAAATTAAACCATACAAGATTATCATCAACAGATATTGTTAAGTTATCATCAGAGCATGCAATTAGTACACAAAAAAATCAATCAAAAGAATTTCAAGAAATGGGTATAATGGGAGATTTTGAAAATCCATATATGACATTAAATAAAAGTTATGTTATTGATCAATTACGTATTTTTAAAAAATTTTTTGATAATGGATTAGTTCATAGACAAGAAAAACCTGTTTACTGGGGTTGTGAAAATGCAACTGCATTAGCTGAGGGTGAACTTGAATATAATCAACAACATAATTCAAAAGCTGCATATGTTAAATTTCCAATTGCTGAAATTAATGATAATGAATTAAAGGAAATTATTGGTGAAGATATTTTAAAAAATGGATTATCTGCATTGATTTGGACTTCAACACCTTGGACATTAGCATCAAATTTAGCTATTTCAGTTAATGAAGATTTTGATTATACAATTATTTCAAATTCAAAATTTGGTAATTTAATTGTATCTGTTGATTTAATTCCAAATTTAGAAAAAATATTTGAATTTAATAAAACAAATATTAAATTTAAAGGATCAAAATTATTAAATTGTAAATATAAATCAATTATTTTAAATAATAATAAAACATATCCATTTTTACATGGTTCTCATGTTACTAATATTGCTGGTACAGGTTTAGTTCATACTGCACCAGGTCATGGTCAAGATGATTATTTAGTTTGTTTAAAAAATGGTATTAAACCATATTCACCTGTTGATAAATTTGGTAAGTATACAAATGAAATTGAAGATAATTTAAAAGATTTAATTGGATTAAAAGTTTTAACAGATGGTAATAATAAAATGATTGAAAAGATTAAAAATTTAAATATTTTAATTTATCTTGATGAAAATTATATTCATTCATATCCATATGATTGGAGGAGTAAAAAACCAATTATAATTCGTGCAACTCCACAATGGTTTATTGATGTTAGTAAAATTAAAGATATTACAATTAATGCATTAAAAAATCAAGTTAATTTCCATCCTGAGAGGGGTATTAATAGATTAACATCATTTATTAGAACTAGAAATGAATGGTGTATATCAAGACAACGTAGTTGGGGTGTTCCAATACCTGTATTATATCATAAAATAACAGGAGATGTATTACTTAATGATTCAATTATTGGTAAAATAATTGAAGTTATTGAAAAAGAAGGTATTGAAGGTTGGTTTAAACAAGTTGAAGAATCTCAAGAAAATTTAGAATTATCAGATATTTCTAAATGGTTACCAAAAGAATTTGAAAATTTATCAAAAGATTATATATTAGGTACTGATACAATGGATGTTTGGTTTGATAGTGGTAGTAGTTGGAAAACAATTGAAAATTATCTTAAAAATGAAGAATTAATTGAACAAGCAAATAAAAGGGGATATTTATCAGATATTTATCTTGAAGGATCAGATCAACATCGTGGATGGTTTCAAAGTAGTGTTTTAAACAAAATTGGTAGTGAAATTGATGAAATTATTAATACTAATAAAACTAATAAAACTAATAAAGTTATGATGCCATATAAAAATATTATTACACATGGATTTACACTTGATGAAAAGGGAGAAAAAATGTCTAAAAGTATTGGTAATACAATTTCACCAGCTGATATTTTAAATGGTAATAAATCTACTAAAATTCCGAAAATTGGAATTGATGGTTTGAGATTATGGGTTGCACAAAGTGATTACACAAATGATATTAGTGTTGGTCCAACAATTTTAAAACATGTTGGAGACAATTTAAAGAAAATTCGATTTACATTTAAATTTTTACTTGGTAATTTAAATGGATTTGAAAAATCAGGAAGTTTAAAATATGAAGATTTAAATAAATTAGATCAATATATTTTAAGTAAACTTTCAAATTTAAATAATGAATGTTTAAAAGATTATCAAGAATATAATTATTTTAAAGTTGTTAAAAATATTAATCATTTTATTAATGTTGAATTATCATCTATTTATTTTGATATTAGGAAAGATTCATTATATACAGATAAGATTAATTCAAATAAAAGAATTTCAACTTTAATTGTATTTGAAGAAATTTTAAAGACAATTGTTTCAATTTTAAGTCCAATTATACCAATTATTTCACAAGAAGTTTGGAATAATGTATCAAAAAATATTAAAGGTAATACAATTACACCATTTGAAAAAGGTTGGTATAATGGAGATAATTATATTAAATTTAATGAAGATATTGAGAAAGATTTTAAAGAATTATTAAAAATGAAAGATTTAGTTAATGGAATGATAAGTAAATTAAGATCAGATAAATTAATTCGTAGTCCATTAGAATGTTCAATAGTTTTAAATGGGGAATCGGAAATTTTAGATAAATATAGTGATGAAGAATTAGAGGATATTTTTGTTGTCTCTAGTGTTGTTCGTAACAAAGATATTAATGTAGAAACTGAATTATATCATGTTGAAGATTCAAATTGTGATGGTGTTAAAATTCATGTGATCAAATCTAGCGGTGACAAATGTCCGCGTTGTTGGAAACACAACGTTCAAAAAGAAAAAACATTACAACATGAAAATGAACAAGTTCTTTGTGTAAGATGTTCAGATGTTGTTAAAAGTTTATAATTTATTTCCTTTCTTTTTATATAATTAGATTGATAATTAATCTTGTATATAGATATATATATATATATATATATATAATAATAATAATACATTGATATGTCTTACCAAGCACAATATGATGAATATCAACAAACTTTACAACAATTAGAAGAACATTTAATTTCAATAGAGAGTCAACTTTATGAACATGAGATTGTTTCAGAGACTTTAAAAAGTGTACCTAGTGATAGGAAAGCATGGAGAATGATAAGTAATGGAGATAATAATGTTGTATCCAATAAAGAAGGTGCAACTGCAAGTTCGGGTGCATTAATTGAAACTAATGCAGGTGATGCAAATAAAAAATTACTTGAAACTATTAAAGGATTAAAACAATTAAAGAGTAAATTAGAAAAGGAAGAATCAGAAGTTAGGAAAGAATTCGATGATTGGAAAGTGAAAAACAATGTTAAGGTTTATCGTTCAAGGTAAAATATATATATATATTATTATATATATATATATTTGTGTGTATTTAACTTTTTTTCTTTAAATAAATGATTTAATACAAAACTTTTTATTATAAAAATATTTTATTCGTTTAAATATTTTATTCTTTTAAATATTTTATTCTTTTAAATATTTTATTCTTTTAAATATTTTATTCTTTTAAATATTTTTCTTCTAAATGTTCTTCTTCTCTGAACTTATGTTTTTCTTGCTTGAAAATATAAAGAAAAATATAAAGAATAACCAACCAACTACAACAACGCCATAACCTGCCATATAAACTTTTGAATTTGGAATTTCCCAAGATCTAGCATATTCATCATTTGCAAGATGTCTAATTGGTACAACATCTTCAACTTTTATAAATGATAAACCAGGACGTTTATAATCAACAGAGAATGTAAACATACCATGTTGATCTGGGATTTGAAAAATTGCAGAATAAATTGCTTCATTTTCTGTATTTGATGTATGATTTAAATTTAAACGATAATAAGGATCTAACATTATAAATTCTAATTGAATTTTATCATCTTCATTATCTAATGTAAATGGTACCCATTTATCATTTTCAAATTCATATTTTGATAAACCAATTTCATAATTTGTAAAATCTTTAATTTTATAATAATCATCAATATCAATAAATGGAATTTCTAAATTATTAATTGGATTAATCCTTTTATGTTTTGTAAATGTTGCTTTAATAACAGATTTTAATTGATAAGTCCATTGAATTAAATCATTTATAAAAAATTTATTAAATTCAGGTTTATTAATATTATCATTATTTTTTAAACAAGCAGATGAACCTAACCATAAAACTCTACCATTATTTAAACCTTGAAATGCAACTGATAAATAACCTTGATTACCATAATGCCAAATTAAATCATCATCATTTTTTGAGAATGAAGTTTTATTAGTTTGTAATAAAGGTATTAAAAATTCAGAATTTGAAATTAATGCAACTGATGAATCTTCAAAAGAAATTAATGAAATTTCATTATTTTTATTATTATCAATAATATAATTATTTAAAAAATTTGGTTTGAATGATTTAATATTATTATTATTATCATGATAATCAATAAATTTATAACCTTTTGGAGACGGATAAATACCTAATTGATTCAAGAAAATTGATAAATCTAATTGAGTACCTGAATCTTCACTTACAATGATTAAATTACCACCATTATTAGAAAATTCTAATATAGTATTATAATCAATTTTTGATGATAATTTCTTTGATTTATTTGGTAAGAATAAGATATTTTTATATAAATTTTCATTATTAATATCTAAAATTGAAAGTTCACTATTAGAACCGATTTTTTCAAAATTTGGTTTTAATCTATTCTCTTTTATTATATCGAATAAATTTGAATAAGTTAAAAAATCTTCATCTTCATTAAATAAAACTAATGTGTCAAAATTTGAAGATGAAGCATTAGATAATTTTAAATTGAAAAGAAAAAAAAGAGAAATAAGAGATGCAATTAAAGATGATGAATTGAATGATATTAACTTCATTGCTGTATTATACTCCTTTACCCTTTTATCAAGATATTAATAAAAGTTTTAAAAAGAAAGACACACTGCTTAGAAACATTCATTCATTCAAAATAACAAAATAACGAAAAAATAAACGTCCCTCACAATTTGTTTGCTCGCCACGTTTCAAACTCTGTGAAAAGAAAGAAAAGCAAAAAAAAAAAAGCGTTTCTTTCAAATTTGAATATTAATCACTTTTTTTATTATTATTGTTATTGTTATTGTTATTGTTATTGTTATTGTTATTTTTCGTTAGACATGATCATGACTATAGATCAGGACACTACAGGGATCAGAGATGCATATATCCAATTAACAAAGGCCGAACAAGCAGCATCACAAATGGAGAAGATGCTTGATGCAATCGAATTTAAAATGGCTCAGCTCGAACAACTTCAAAATAATTTAGATAATTCAACTAGAGATATTAACAATTCCAATAATTATGTTGGAAACAATACATCCATTCTTAATTCAAATATCAATACAGTTGAAGAGTTTCGTATACTAGATACAGAAATACAGAAACTTGAACATGATCTTCAAACACTTCAAACTGAAACTAATATAGAAAAAGGTTAAATAAAACTCATATTAATTAATTAACAGCTCTCTCGCACTTTAAATTTCCCTTTCCCAAAAAAAAGAAAGAAATATTGTTTTGTTTTGTTTTGTTTACAACGTGGCATTGCATTGCATTGCACTTTGGCGTTTTTCTTTTTTTT
>JAJLVB010000030.1:0-87292 GCA_030570135.1 Pichia deserticola | reverse complement strand
ATTTATTTATTTATTTATTTATTTATTTATTTATTTATTTATTTATTTATTTATTTATTTATTTATTTATTTATTTATTTATTTATTTATTTATTTATTTATTTATTTATTTATTTATTTATTTATTTATTTATTTATTTATTTATTTATTTATTTATTTATTTATTTATTTATTTATTTATTTATTTATTTATTTATTAGTTTATTTATTAAGAACCAGCTTAACAGGTTCTTTCTCATCAACATAAAGACCATGTTCTTGAATATATCTTATAACACTATTTGGTAATAAATATTGAACACTCATATTTCTCCTTAAAAATAATCTAACTTTTGTTGAACTAATATCATTATAAATTAATTGTTTAATAACTAATATATTTTTTCGATGTTCATACATAATATCATGACTTAATAAAAATGATCTAACATCACTACCAGTTCTTTCAACTATTAAACAACCATAATTACCTAAAATATGATGCAGATCTTGTTCAGCCCAAACATTTGGTTCACCCATACTTTCAATTAAATCACCACCTGCTAATAACATTATTTTAACACCTAATCTTGAATTACCACTTTTACTTAATATACCATTTCTTTTAATATTAATTTCTTCATTAAAATGATCCAGTACTAAAGCAGTCCTAGTATATTTTGGTTGTAAACTTTCCCATGCATCAACCATTAACCATGATGATGTACGTTCACATGCAAGTTCACACATACGAACACGATGATGAGCTAATGCTAAACCTGGTTTATGATAATTATCACTAACAGGTGAAAAATATGCACCAATGACTTCAAATCTAGTTTGTTCTCTAACTGCATCTAATGCCATTTCAAACATACGTAAATGTAAATAAGTAATTGGAGAGAATGAACCACATGCAACAATAACTAAAGGAAATTTATTTGATGTTGTCATTTGTTGTTTTAATCTATGAGTTGGGAAACTATAATCTTCTAAATTTTTTGATTGCCTTTGAATTCCATGTGGAACTTCTTCTAGATCTGCAATTTGATATGAATGAACTTTTGGTCCTTTTTCACTTAAAAATGAATGTGTTCGATGATTAATTGACAGTGTCGGTATTGAAGAATGATCAATTTGTGATTGTGATTGTGATTGTGATTGTGATTGTCCTTGTGATTGTGATTGTGACTGTGACTGTAATTGTGATGATAGAATAGATTCTGTTTCAATTGTAAGTGTTTCATCATAAATTTCTCTTTCAATTCCTTTATTACTATTATTATTACTATTTTCATTTGATTCATCACCTTCATCACTTGAACTAAAAGGTTCTAATTCTGTTGGTTGTCTAGGAATTTTATGTTTAATACTACCAATAGTATTATTATTATTAATATTATTAATATTATTATTATTACTATTATTATTATTATTGTTGTTGTTATTATTGTTATTACTATTATTATTACTATTATTATTGTTATTTTTATGTTTTGAAACAGATGGTTCAATTGGTTTATCTAAATCATTCATATAATCTGCAAGTACAGGTGGTTGAATTGGACGTCTGTTCGGTATTAAAGTTGGAGGTAATGTTGGTTCAACATCTGGATTAGTTGATGGTGGTTGAAAATCAGGTGCATGTGTTGGATCCATTATAATTTCTCTCTGTAAATTTCTTCTCTTATAAAAAAATTACTATTTATGTTATATTTTGATAAAATATTGTAAAAGATAAATAAATCAATTAATTATATTGTTGTAAATAATATATGTGGAACTGGATAATGAGTATAGACAAATGGATGATTACCTATTTTCTATCAAAAGCATAAATATGAGTGTTCAAATTAACTAACAAACCTGATTGAATATAAAATTTGTAAATATTGAAATGAAATATTGTAAACCAGAACAGGATAAATTTTGAATTGAAGAACCGTTCCATCGTCATCAACTCGGTGGGAAATATCGGCCAGAGAAAGCCCGCGTCACTATCCTCTTTACCCATTAAGGTAAAAAAAAAAGTAATGGAGTTAAAAATTTGCAAAAAAAAAAAAAAAAAATCGAAAATAGCAAAATCGAAAGGGGACGAATGTAAATTATTGTGCCACACGACACCAGCTTTCAAGCCATCCCCACGACTTTGATTTTGTTGTATTTGCATCATGATTGGCGTCATTATTATTATTATTATTATTATTATTATTATTATTATTATTATTATTATTATTATTATTATTAAATATTCTAGCATCAATATCATCCAGTTCAATACCACAAACAACAACACCGTTCGGGGTTATTGATCCAATGGCACTCCCAATAATATTCTTATGATTACCATTCCTGTTATTATTATTACCCCCACCGCCAATGGTTCTAATTATACGTCCATTTTCATCCTTTCTACTATTTCTAGCATTGTTAGTATTGGAATTTAATCCATAAAAGGAAATCGGTTGTCTATCTAATAATCCTAAATTACATAACCTCTCCCAACAAATTTGAATGGCATCTCTATCTAATAAATAATTACCTTCATTGTCTTTTAATGTCATACCAATAACTTGAATCTTTGATTGAATATCACGTCTTTCCCTTAACATCATTTTATAATATTCATCAAAGGCCATATCAAAATTAATTTGAAAAATATTGTTTTTAATTTTAGCCCTACAACATGATATCAGAAGTTTTAATTCTGTTTCGCTTAATGTCTTCATTATTTCAATATTTCTATTCTTATAATCTTTTAAGTGATTATACATTACTTCTTCAAAATTGTTCATAATAAATACAACCAATTCATTTTTAATAGCATTTAAATCTTTAATTGTATAGAAATTTTCAACAATTAATTTACGTAATTGTCCCTTTTCAAAAATATGTTTTTTAATATTAAAATTAAAAACTCTTTTAGCATTCACCAATTTCTCATTCTTTTTATCATTCTTTGTATTATTTAACTCATTATCATCAAATTTTACTATATTATAAATACATTGACAAAATTCTTCTAAATCTCTAATTTTGTTAATTTGAATTATTCTTTGACTGAATCTACTTTTAACTCTTTTTTCAAGTTGTTCTCGAACTGTTGCTTTGGTACTGATCCCAATAACACTAATCGTGGTACCTTTCTTGGAATTGAGTTTATCTCCACCTGTTTTAGATGATGATGATTGAGCGATATCAAATAAATTGTATAGTAAAGTCTGTTTAGTGCTATGTGTATATCTATCAATTTCATCAATTAGGAAAACAATCGGTATAAAGAATTTAGTTCTATTTTTTATTAACTTGTTTTTATGGCTCTCATCAATTTCGGCATCATTAAATTTTTTTTCAGGTTGATCATCTTCATTTTCATCTTCGGTTTTATCCTCATTTTCATTATCTTCATTTAATTTAGTACGATCAAGAATATCAATAATAACATTCATTGTATTAGTTACTGTATTTTGCTCAAAAGTTGCAATCTTCAATGTTTCTCTTTTTGATGGATTGTATTGCGCTAAATACCAATCCAATTGACGTGCAATTTCCTTAATCGCAGTACTGTCATCTTTAAAATATGATCCATTTAATCTAATTGTGAAAAATTCATATTTTTTACTATTTTTCAATTCATATAATGCATTTTCAATAAGAAATGATTTACCAACTCCTCTAGGTCCAATTACAATAGCTGATTTACCTTCCCTTAATTTAAATGTATTTTCAAGTAAGGAATAAATTTGTTCATATTCTTGAACATTACTAATTATTTTATTCCCTTTAAATGAATTTCTTGGATTTAATTTTTTAAGCACTTCAAATCGGATCTTATCAGTAATTTCTGTGTCTTGTTTGCTCCAGTCTTTATTTGACATTTTCTATGTTTGGAATTAATTGATTTACAAATGAATTAATGAATAAAATTATATATTTGGATCTCATAGATTTAAAACAAATCTATATAAAATTTAAAAATCTTATTATGTGTGCGATTATTTTTTATTTTTTTATTATTAAAAAATTCTATAACCCTATAATGAAAAACTAGACAATAATTGAAAATATGTATTATTTAACACAGACTAATAGTTCACATCACTTGTGTATATTTGAACTTATTTATATCAAATACCATTAAAGTGTAAATCTACAAAGATAAGTTTCTTACTGGTCAAAATTTAACCTTTATTAGATCTTTCCTTTGCCTTCTATTTTTTTTTCCTTTGTTTATGTCGATTTTTGAGTTTTTTATTCATATTATCTAATAAAGTTGAATCATATGTGCTCTTCCGACTGAATTTCTTTTTCTTCAAGTTTCGTTTTGGTTTTGTAGATCTATTATAATCTGCACCATTATCAATTTTCTTTTGTAAGCTTTCTCTGGTATATCCACATGGCAATTTAAGTTCACGACAATTATTACATGGTTCCTTCCCATTACATGATTTTTTCACTTTGGGTGAAGGATTTCTCTGACAAGTTAAACATGATTTATGTTGTTCAATGTTTCCTTGAATATTTTTTCTCACTCTTTCTTCAGGAAAAGCACATGGCAGTTTTCGTACTATACATTGATTACATGGCTCTAGCCTATCGCAGGGATTCCCAATTTCAGAAAATCTGTTTCTAATGCAATGTATGCAATCAGTAGGTTTATATGAAGGAGTCTTATAAAGTACCAATTTATTTTGTTCAGTGCTAGAACTCACAGGAGTTGAAACTTTCTTGATATTTTGATTCAAATCATCTTTTCTTATTTTTGTTTCTTGCGTAATTTCATCATCAGAATCACTATCTAAAATTATAACATTATCAGGATTCGAAATGATTGGTTTTTCCTTATTTCTATTTAAGGGTCTATGAGAAACAGCTTCTTTGTTCAATGAATGAGATACGAGGTTTTTTTTTCTCCGTGATCTCCTGTCTAAATTATCCAAATTAAGATATTCATTGTCTGAAAATTCAAGATCTTTTAGAATATTTGATCTTTTTCTTTTTCTCTTCTTCGTTACTATATTTTTTCTCTCTTCTTCTTCTTCGTCTTCATCTGATTCAATGATTTTTCGTCTTTTAGATCTTATTTTAACTTCATCTTTAAATTGAAAGGTTTTTTTTTTTGATGTGCGTCCTATGTTCTCAATTCTAGTCAATTCATCACCAGAATTATCATCTGATTCATATTCAATAGCATCATCATCATCAACAACAAATTTTTGCGGTGAGATGTACATGTCTCTCAATTTTCCGTCATCTTCATCATTATCTTCATTTTCATTTGAACCTGAACTTAAATTTGAGCTTGTAAAATTAGAATAAGGATCATAACCGCTTGATCTTTTGTTTCTTTTTCCGTGTAAATGCTTCTTCAGACCACCAAATTTTGTAATTTCTGTAGAGTCAAGAGCTTTATTATACACAACATGTATACCGCCTAATAAGTGGTCAATATTATTTTCACATCTAGGAGATAAATTGTTCGCTTTTTCAGCTGCATGTCCAAGTAATTGATACTCCCTAGGATCAAGTTCACTAAAATATTCACTATCATCATCTGGAACAAATAGATGAGAGTTCTCTTTTGCTTTATCTTGTTGCTTAGTGTTATCTTTTTTCGGCAATTCAGTTTCAGAACTACTATTAAAATATTCATTTTCATAATAATTTAGTAGACCATCAATAGCCACTGTGGATTGAGTTGCTTGAGATAAATCATCAATTTTGTTTGGTGTTTCCTTAATGGTATCGACAGTTGCGAGATTTTCATCGTGTTTAGATTTATATGCATCAGTTTTTGTAATGTTAGACTTCTGAAGAGTATGGTGATCACCAATTTCATTTTTTGTTGTATTACCAACTGGAGATTGTGTAACTAGTGGATTTTCCATCATCGTTAAAATATCATTTTCATAATCAGATGATTCTAGAGGGATTGCATCAAAATTCATAAGTCTATCATTTTTCTTCCTTTTAGAGGGTTCAAAAGGTTGGTCGTTGTCTGTTTCCAAATTATTCGAAGAAGTTATTTTATTTTCACTGTCGATTTCTCTGCTATTAATTGGTGAATTCCGGACTTTTCGCTGATCACT
This sequence comes from Pichia deserticola, assembly GCA_030570135.1. Classification (NCBI taxonomy): domain Eukaryota; kingdom Fungi; phylum Ascomycota; class Pichiomycetes; order Pichiales; family Pichiaceae; genus Pichia; species Pichia deserticola. The sequence continues at coordinate 81,223 of JAJLVB010000030.1, read as the reverse complement.
CTTCACATCAACTGTATTATCTTTACTAAAATTAACGTCATCAGCTTTATCATCATCATCAAATAATCCACCCGATGATTTCAGAGTTAAACTGTCAACAGATCCAATCTCTTCTTTTGTAAAAACTTGAGAAGTAGTAATTTTACTGATTTTATCAGTAGATATAGGTAATAAGCCATTAGTTGTAATTCTTTTACCGGATAGTGGTCCAAAAGGTCTAATGTTATTATCGCTTTCATCCTCAGAAATGCTTTCATCATCAGTGCTTTCTGCACGTTGTCTGAGCTTCATGGATCTTAGTTTCGGTATTTTTTTTATCTTTTTAGGAATTTTTATCTTTAATATGGCATCTCTTTCAGAGGCTACCTTAAATGAATCACTTATTTTGGGGAATTGGCCAACAAATTTTGTTGAAGGTTGTTCATTAGTTTGCTTGTCATCTAATTTTAAAGTTGTAAAACGGTTTTCAGAATCAATTCTCTTTTGTTCAGGGGATAATTGAATTGAAGGATTTCTAGCTCGTAATTTAGGATGTTTAGGTAATGGTGTTAATTTCTTTGTTTGTGCAGCTTTGGTACTTTTCTTTATATTAATATTAGAAGAACTATCATCAACTTCGTTTACTAAATCAGTAAAGGGTTGGGATGGAATCTGTACTTGAGTTTGAAGAAGTTGAGTCTGAATTAATCTTTGAGTTTGTGTTGGTATTTGGGATAGCACTTGAGATTGGGATTTTGATTGCGATTGCGATTGTGATTGTGATTGCGATTGTGATAATGGCTGATTTGAGGACGAACAAGTTGAATCCACCGCAATCTCAATTGATTGCGTTGAATGAGAGTTTTTTGTAGGAAATAAATTTTCTTCCTGTGGATTGAATTTTGATGAAGTTTCGGATTTTTTCGGTATTTTGGAAAAATTATAATTTTGAATAGGTTTTGTAGGAACTTCCTCTATAGGTTCGTTTTCATCAATTATAATAGAATTGGTTCTCGAATTTCCTATTTCAGTTGAAGATACTTTGTTATCTTTTGAATTTATCTGTTTTTTCTTATTTTTATCCTCTCCAAAAAAATTCAAAATTGTTGTAACTTTGCTTAAACCATTGTAAATATCAGATATAAATGAGGAGCTTTCTTTCTTTGGTTCAGAAGACTCTTGAATTGATATTGATGATGGCGTTCCTCTATCATTTTGCATTTTTTGTGTTGACTCGTTTAATGGTGCTTGTGATATTAAATCTTCATTAGCACTTTTAAAACCAGACTTTACATTTGCATCAATATAATTATTTTGATATATTTCTTTATCAACTTGAAGTTTTGAACTATGTTTTTGATTTAAGGCTTTTTCAACTGGTAAAAGATCATCTTCATTCACTCCAATGGACCGTATATTCCCCTCAAAATGTTTATCTAATTCTGTTATTTCATTTATAGATTTTTTAAAAGAATCTGCATCGTTATTGTCAAGTTTTTTGTTATTGTCATTACTATCATGTTCCACAACATGAGATTCATTTATATGTTTAGTTTTTAATTCTTTGCTTCCCTTGGTTTTTTCTACACTTTCAATTTCACTTTCCGAATCAGAAATAGTTATGTGAGAATCACTCTCATCGTGGCTTGTGCTGGATAAATCGATAATATCAGGATCACTCTCAACAAGAGGAATTATAGGTTGTTTCAACAGGAAAATTTTTCTTTCCCTATTCATTGATATTGATTTTTTAGTTTTCTAATAACTCTATAATTTCTAGTTTCAATTTCAATAAAGTTAAATTAAAGCATCAAATGTATTCCAGCTGTATGTATATTCTAGTTGATATTAATCTTTTTAAGATCAGATCCATTAAATACAGCTGAGCATAAATCTACATAGTGATAATAGTTTGTTATTTGTTTTTGGCGTTTTGCGGTGCACAGGTTCTCATTATCGCACGGTTTCCCTATTAGTAAATTTTAAACAAATTTATATATGAAATGACAGTTTAGATAAATAACTATTTAAATCATGGCCTTCTCTGCCATCTTGGTTGGGTTTGTAACCATTATTCCCTTTTTTTTAATTTGTAATCAATTCAGAATATCTTTTATATTAAATATATATTATAAAAGAATCAAAGATATACCTTAAATCGAATAAATAACTCATTAAAATATGACTAGTGGACCATTAACACCATCTGTTGTTGATTTACTTTCACATTCAAGTTTTTTACATCTTGCCACATGCTCGGACAATGTTCCACACGTTAGTCTAATGAATTATACCTTTATTGAACCAACCGATGATGATTCCACTAAAATTTGTTCACTTTTAAAAGAATTCAAAAATTTAATTTTAGTTGCCACCCCAAAAAATACCCAAAAATTTTCCAATCTTGAAAAAAATGGTAAGTGTTCAATGCTTATACATGATTGGGTTACAAATAATAATCAAATAAATAGTGATGATAATAATGTTTTAAAATTATTGCAAAGTATTAATCAAAATGAAGTTGGAGATTTAAGTGTTACTCTGGATGGTCATGTTGTGAAATATTTACTTGATAATAAGTCTGACGAATATGAATTTTTTAAAAATTTACATTTAAAGAAAAATCCACATGCTAAAGCTTTTGTTGAAGGTGATGATGTTGCACTAATTTTAATACAAATTGATGAATCGAAAGTTTCTGATTCTAATAATAACGTTGCTAAATTTAAATAATTATAATACATATACTATATAATAAATTAATATAATGACAAAACCTGTAAATTAATTGGTTTGATTAATAAAAGTAAAGAGAAAAGAATATTTGTTAATTATCTCTAACTTATTTTATTTCATACTAATTACCTTCTGAACCAAAATCGTTTGTAAATTCTATAAATTTATCTAAATCTTTTTGATTAACAGTTGGTTTGTTGGTTTTAACTGCTTGTAAGAAATCAGCTAAACAAAGATCGGGTTCTTTTAATTGATCACCATCAAGTTCCATCCAATTCATTTCAATGGCACCATTATCACCTGGGGAGCATGGTTGATACTGTGTGAAATGTTCACCAGTTTCACTATTTATACTATCTACTTTTTTAAAATGAGTTGCAGATTGAATTTTTCTAATTGGTTGCATTAAAGCATCTTTAACAACAACGGCAATATCATGACCTGAATATCCATCTGTTATATTTGCTAGTGTATGATAATCTTGTGGAGTTAAAGTACATGGAGTATCACCAATGTTTAATTTAAACATCTCTAATCTAGCTTCAGGATCAGGTAATGCAATATAAATTCTTCTTTCAAATCTTCTTCTGATGGCAGAATCTAATTGCCAGGGAATATTAGTTGCACCTAAAACTAAAACACCATCAGAATCATTGCCAACACCATTCATTTGAACTAATAACTCTGTTTTAATTCTTCTTGAAGCTTCACTTTCACCTTCACCTCTTGGACCACATAAAGCATCAACTTCATCAATAAAAATAATTGAAGGTTTTTGTTCTCTTGCCATTGAAAATAATTGTTTAACTAATCTTTCAGATTCACCCATCCATTTACTAACTAAATCAGAAGAAGAAACTGAAAAAAAAGTTGAATTTGCTTCAGTTGCAACAGCTTTTGCTAAATAAGATTTACCAGTACCTGGAGGTCCATATAATAAAATACCAGAAACTGGTTTACGTTTACCTTTAAATAATTGTGGGAATTTCACAGGTAAAATGACAGCTTCTTTTAATGCTTCTTTTGCAGCATCTAAACCGGCAATATCAGACCATTTCACGTTAGGTTTTTCTGATAAAATTGAATTTGCCAATTGACTCCTTAATTTTTTGTTATCATTATCGTCATCTTTTCCATTACTGTTTGATGAATTTGGATCAAGTTTTTTGGATTTAACATTACCAGAAGTTGAACTAACTTCACCATTTTGATCTTTCTGATTGTTATTTACTACATGTTCCTTTAATTCTTCAGCCCTTGATAAATATTCTGTAAATTTTGCTTTAATAGTTTCTTTTGCTTTTTGATTTTTTTCATACTTTAATGCAAGCATTAAATAATCTAAACCATTATAATATAATTGATAAGCTTCTTCATATTTTGATGCAGAATCTGCTTCAATTGCTTTCTTCACAAGTTCAACTCCCTTATCTAAAAATTCCGAAGTATTTGACATTTAAAAAATGATATTTATCTATATTTTTTTCTGATTATTTAGTTTTTTCAATTGGATGATTTATTATTTCTAGTATTGTTATATCAATAGAAGATTGCTTTATCAAGTTGCTCATCATATCAAAAGCTGTAGTTGGCTCAAAATCAAATTAAGAAGTCAAAATTGATTACCGATTAGCGATGCAAAAAATATGACTTAACACATCCGTGCACGCAAACTGATAAAGAAAAGTTGTTATTGACGATAATTCCCATTTTTCATTTTGTATCATCCTGAATTATAATTCTGATAAATTGCCTTTTCAATAAAAATGAATTACTTTTAACAAAGAATGTCAAATGAAGTGAAAAATACAAACATGGATAATTTTGTTGCAAAACAGTTAATTGGTGGAAGGAATTTAGAAAGCAAACGTTTATTATTAGAAGAAGTAAAAGTAATTGAACATTATTTGAATAAGTTTAAAAAACAGATTAAAGACAATAATTTTTTAACTTTTAAGTATCAAAATAACAATTTGACTGTTAAATTATGGTTTGCTAAGATCAGAGGATTTTTTAAGAATATAAATAATCATCTTCTAAGCACATTTTTGCTGGATTTTACAGGATGTATGGATTTTGAAACTATTTTACGTTGTGGTAACGATTATGATATATTACTAATGGAGACGTTTGAAATTAATGATACGGAACTTCAATTTTATATATTATTGAAAATTCGAAAATTACTAAATGAAATGTTTAAGTATTTTAATATTGATTTAGCTATAAATGATATAATAAGTACTTTTATAGGTGAGGAAATTTTCAAGAGGTTCAAGAATAAGTTAGAACTCAATAATGAGTTAAAAATTGAAATGGTACCATTATTAATTGATCATAAACTTATTATTATTAATGAATATATAAAAAAGGCAGAAAGGAAAGGCCTAGATTCCATAGTTATTAATAGTAGTAATAAACGTAGACAAATTGAAGGGTCTAATTTTCATAAATCACAAACGTTAAGTAATAATACAGGAGACAGGATTTTCGAATCACTCAGACCAAGTGCTTTAATTAATGGTAGCAGTTTTATGGATAGCAATAATAATAATAATAAATTCACTTTTGAGTATGAATCAGATTATTCACCATATAATTTAGGAGATTCTAGTGATTATGATGATTATGGGTATAATGTAAATAATAATGGTAATATGAAACAAAAAAAGAAAGAAATGAGAGATAATGTGGAATCCACTTCCACGTATAATGATCTTCCAGATCTTGATTACTTTGATCTCGGTGATGAAAATTATAGGGTTAGTCGTCATCCTGATGGCCGTTTATATACACAAGATGAATTGGCTTTTATACATGATGGAACTATTATAATTAGATACAGTCCTAGCGAAATCGCAAAGCGTAGAGCCCATTTTATTCAATTTCCTGATGACGATATTAGTAAATACTATGGTGATAATGATAGTGATAATCCTTGATAGTTAATATTATATTTTGATTTTTGTAGAAATTTCTTCCATATATTAGATATCATGGAAATATCTTCTAATATCGTGGTTATTATTTACAACAAATCAAATATCATCTTGTCATAATATATATGGTTGAATAAATCGATAAGTAATCACTAAAAATGTGAAATATTACCAAATTGATATACAACACTTCGGTTATGACTAGTACTGGTTTGACTCATAACTAACAGATCAGAAGTCACTTTTACAAAAATTTCAATTGATAATTTATTAAATACCAGTGGAGAAACTATTGAATCCAGTAGCAGAATTAAATCTAAATAATATTGATCAGGACAATTATAAACCAATGCCCGACGTTCCACCTGAAGAAGAAACCACCATGTATCAAGCTAGATATTATGGAGTTACTAAAGTTACCGAATCTATTGATTTCGATACACAAACAATAAATTGTGGTAATTATCTAACTGTATGAAATGACCAAATCATTCTATTAAAGCAGATAAGCATTTCCTCGAACTAAGTTATGATGAAAAGAAACATAAACATATTGTAAAATAGTCACAGTCGATTATTGACTACTTATTACCTATCTACTCCAATTCATGATATTTTATATTCCATGGAAGATTTATTCATTCAGGATTTCTCTCCTGTCACACTTCGTGAAACAACTCATGGCCAATCGGCAAAAAAACCAGTAACTACCTGTAATCGTTTTGATGAAAACACACATGGTATTATTTTATAATAGTTAAGAGATATTGTAAAAACTTCCTTAACTAATATTTTCAGGATTTTAAAATGGAATGAGGTAATTCACAAAGTCGGTTTTCATTACTCTCCGGCATCCAAAAAAACAAATCAAGGAAATTTATTATGCATGTGGGGTTCGTTACAACGCCAAATTATATGTCCTCACTATTGAAGCCCAAATGGCTATTATTTTAAAAGAATATGATGCAACTGGTTTAATTCAACCAAACTCCCAATTAATGAAATTAGCTGAACATTTAAATTATTAATCATATCTTGAACATAGAAAAACAGCAGGATTAACAGTAGATTTTGCGACGACCTATATTATTAATGAGCTAAATTAGCTACTGAAGAGCTTAGATTTCTAGTAAATTTGAAATATCTTGCGTATCTACTATGTGAATTGTTGGTCAAAGATGCCAATATAATTATGAAGGAGAATATGACTGAATTTCTTAATAAACCCGTGAATAAAAACTTTCAATTACAAAAGCTGAAATAAAAACTCGGCTTATATCCGTCAATCCTCATCAGTCTACGTTATTTTATCCAACTGATTCGGAAGTAATACAGCATATAATTTAACTCATAAAAGGATGTCTACAAGAAACTACCAACCAGAAGCTTATTTACCAAAAACAGAAGCTGAAATAGAACTATATAAGACACTAAACTTTGACACCAAACTTTTGGGACCCAAAACCAGTTAATGCACTCCAATCATCTAGAGTAACCGCACCTATTGGAACTATATAATTGGTTAAAATCATGTGGTCATTTTCATATTTCAAATGAGCATTCTTGGAATGATAACGATGAAATTAATCTAGAAAATTTAAAAATCTATGGGAAGAATTGCGAAAGTAGCTCTGAAAATGTCGGAAGACATATAAAGCAATTAAAAAGTACAAACCAATCGTTCCAGCTATAATCACTATTCGAACATAAACAATAATAACATCAATAATAATTCACAAAACAATAACTGATTCAGTTCAAATTCTGATTCACACCATGAAATCATATTTAGGTATATATTGAATTGTTTGAACATTAATATGGGTGTAATGATATTAAAAATAAAAAGAAAAGATCGACGCGTCTATCTGGATCAAATAGAAATTTGAATAAAATGAAACTAAAAAAAAAAAAAAAAAAAAATAAGCCGCAAACTTAAAATAATTTTAAATGACGATATTTTTTCTTTTTTTCTTTTTTTCTTTTTTTAATTAATTAATTTTTTAATTATTTATTTATTTAATTAATTAATTAATATTTTTCATTTTGCTACTTATTGTTAAAACGATCAAACTTATTATTTATTTATTTATTTATTTATTAATTTATTTTGTAGGTACCCCTTTTTTTTTCGCTGAGCATTACCGAATAATTTTATATTTTATACTCGTTTTGAGGTGTTTACTTTACCTGCTGAAGTTGTTATTGCCTCTTTTTCATTAAATTTGTTTTTACACTTTATTTGCTAACTTTGTAGTTACTCAGGTCTATATATATATATATATATAATATATTTCAAAATAACTTAATATTAAATATTAGAATAAATTACTATATTTTGTGTTATACATTATTTTAAAAGATTATTCAAATTCATATATAATTAAATCAATTGACTTATATATTAATTTATTAAATAATTAATTAATCAATCAATCAATCAATCAATCAATCAATCAATCAATTTTTAATTTATCAAAATTTAATTTATTCATTATTTGTTAAGTTAAATCAAAAATGCCAAGTCGTGCACGTTTAGATGAGCTTTTAGAAGCTATTAAAGGTGAATTCGATAATTTAACAAGAGAAACATCACGTTATAAAGATGATCATCATGAATATGAACTTAAATTAAATCAACAACATCAAGAGTTAACTAATATTAGTAATACTGTTTATGAATTAGAACAAGCTCATAGATCAATGAAAGAAGCTTATGAAAGAGAAATTATGAAATTAAAACAAGAATTAGAAGTTAGAGATAGATTATTAGAACAACAATCTTTACAACAAGCTGTTGCAGCTCAAGTTCAAGCTCAGGCTCAAGCTCAAGCTCAAGCTCAAGCTCAAGCACAGGCTCAAGCTCAAGCACAGGCTCAAGCTCATGCGCAGGCTCAAGCTCATGCACAAGCTCAAGTTCAAGCTCAAGCTCAAGCTCAAGCATCTGCTTTACCATATGGTCAAACAACTCAACAATTACCACCACCAAATTTATCATCAGCATCACCATCAACTTATAATAATCAATTAAATAAACCAGATATTTTTAATAATACCGATAAAAAGAAAACTTTAACTCCAATAGCTCCTTTAACATCAAGTTTACCAAATCCTACAGCTTCAAATTCAACTTTAACTTCAAATAACTCAAATAATCTATTAAATGTTCATTCAACATCAATTCCACCAATTTCATCACCATCAACTCAATCAAATGCTGTATTAAATAAAAATTCAACAGAAACTTCATCAATGACTACAAATCCAGCTACAATTAATACTACAATTAATACTAAAACTTCACCTTCAAAAAAATTAGATTCTGAAAAATCTCCAAAATCTACTAAAGAAACATCTTTAACAAAAACTACAAATAATAATTCAACAACAACTTCAACTGCGCCAACAACAACAGATTCAAAACAATTAACTAAATCTTCTGTTAATGAAGAAACTTTATTAGAAAGAGCTCAACATAATAAACCAATACCTGCATTTTTAAAAGATTTTGATGCATTTGCTTCATTACCTTATAAAAAGCAACATAATGATTATTACTTAGTTTATAATCCAAATATTCCAAAGAAAGTTGATATTTCATTAGTTCATTCATTTGATCATACATCAGTTGTTTGTTGTGTTAGATTTTCAAAAGATGGTAAATTTTTAGCAACAGGTTGTAATAAATTAACACAAGTTTTTAGTGTTGAAACTGGTGAATTAGTTGCAAGATTAAGTGATGAATCTTCATTTTCAAATAATGGGGGTTATGATACTGATACAGGTGATTTATATATTAGATCTGTTTGTTTTTCTCCAGATGGTAAATTTTTAGCAACTGGTGCAGAAGATAAAATTATTAGAATATGGGATTTAGCAACTAGAACAATTGTTAAATATTTAAAAGGTCATGAACAAGATATTTATTCATTAGATTTCTTCCCTGATGGTAAAAGGTTAGTTTCTGGTTCAGGTGATCGTACTGTTAGAATTTGGAATGTTTATAATGGACAATGTTCATTAACTTTAAGTATAGAAGATGGAGTTACAACAGTTGCAGTCTCACCAGATGGTTCATTAATTGCCGCTGGTTCATTAGATAGAACTGTTAGAGTTTGGGATGCAAATAAAGGTTATTTAGTTGAAAGATTAGATTCATCAAATGAATATGGTAATGGTCATATGGATTCTGTTTATTCTGTTACATTTACAAATCAAGGTAAAGAAATTGCATCTGGTTCATTAGATAGAACAATTAAATTATGGTCATTAAAAGATTTAGATAAGCAACCAAGTAGTATTTCAAAATCAAATTGTGAAGTTACATATGTTGGACATAAAGATTTTGTTTTATCAGTTTGTTGTACACCTGATGATGAATTTATTTTATCAGGTTCAAAAGATAGAGGTGTTATCATGTGGGATAAGGAAACTGGTGAACCTTATATTATGTTACAAGGTCATAGAAATTCTGTTATTAGTGTTTCTGTTTCACCTGTTTTAAATCCTAATGGTGGTTATTTTGCTACAGGTTCTGGTGATTGTAAGGCAAGAATTTGGAAATGGGAAAGGATTACTGAAGCATAATGATATTGTTATTTAACAACGAACTAGAAAATGAAGTTAAAATTCAAAATTATGAAAATTCAAAAAAAAAAAAAAAGTAGCAAAAAAAAAGAAAAAAATCTTCAAAAACTCTTCGTATTTAAACTGTACTTTTACTATTTACTTTATATTTTTTTTTCTTTTTTTTTATTTCATCCTAGTTCTCATTTTATGTCTATCATTATTTCTATTTCTTTCATTTACTTTCGACTTTTTTTAACCTACAATTTCTTATTTTTTGTTTTTTTAACTTTTTCTCTTTGATTTTGTATTTTCTCAGTACATTAAATTTCCTATTTATTTGTTTGTTCTATTATATAATTTCTTCAAATACTCTGTAATAAGTATGTACAGTATTATAATTATTATGTCGGTTAGCCGGAATTTGAAATTAAAATGAATATTTAATAGATCTATAATTTCTTTCTGTATACAATTTACTAAACGTTTCAAGCTTCAATATATTTGCTATATTAAGTATTATCTTGTAATTCTTTACACAGTATATTATTTCTATATTATAGTGAATATTTAACAAATAACTCAATTTAATAGCAATCATTTAAGTAATATTTATAATTATAATATTGTTATTAATTAATTCCTCTTTTTCTTATATATATATATATATATATATATATATATATATATATGTAACATTGTGCAGTAATTATTATAAAACCCTAAATGGAAAAACATATTAAATTGAAAGTATTCGAGGAGTTTTTCCATTACTTGAAAATTTCATATTTTATTGATTTTATTTTCCTTACTTTTACTACTACTCTTTTTTATATATAAGATTTTATAGGGTTTGAAAGAATAAGTTTTTTATTTCTAAAAGAGAAGATTCACTTATATTTGTAAGCCAATAAATATTACAATATATATTATAAAGACTAAATGTGAAATTGATTTATTTAGATGAAATTCTTTTCTTTACAATAATTAATTTCCATTTCTCGAAGGTTATAAATCACTGGAATTTGGTTATAAAACTCATATATCATCATAGATCTGACAGAATTTGAACGAGAATCTGAACTGAGAACAATTATCTATTTATAGAAACTGCCGATAAATGAAGTGAAATGTTAAGTGATTTAATGGCTCGCGTTTCTTCTGAAATTTTAGGTATTTTGGTAGGCTGAATATTTAGATTTAATTACCCTATGACATTGACACATAGACAATAAATCAGTATTTTATTGTTTATTCTTTGTTTTCTTTAAGTTATTATCAGTTATTCAATTTCTAGTGGTTTTTACTCTTTGTTGTTTGTTTCGATTTCTCAGTTTTTGTAATTTCATTTCTGTTTACTATCTAAGTAAATTGTACAATTGCTGTAGTAAAGATTAAAATGAAATTAAACAAAATTGTATATACTTCTTTATTGTTAGCTGGTGTATTGGCATCAGTTCCTCGAAAAGATGATGAAACACATGTTGACTTACTCAAAATTCATAGATCAACAAATGAACTTGGTAAAATTGATAACGATATTGACTTTCTTAAACATAATAAAAAGACATCATATTTTGATAAGACTTCTGAAAATAAAAAGGAAAAAGGAAATGAAAAAACAAAACATAAAAAGAAAAAGGAAAAGGATGAAAAAAAATCAAAGCATAAGAACAAAAAAGATGATAAGAAATTAAAACATAAGAAGGAAAAAGATGAAAAAAAAGATGAAAAAAAATCAAAACACAAATCAGATCATAAGCTGAAACATGATAATAAAAACTTAGGTAAAACTGATGATGATAATGAACCAATATCTCCATTTTATTCATTTTATTTAGCTGTTTCGATGATTATTGTTAGTGAAGTTGGTGATAAAACATTTTTAATTGCTGCAATTATGGCAATGCGTTATCCACGTTTATTGGTTTTCTCTGCTTCTTCAAGTGCGTTGATTTTAATGACAGTTTTATCAGGTGCAATTGGACATGTTTTACCACAATTCTTATCACCTAAACTAACAAGAACCGCTGCTTCACTTTTATTTCTAATTTTTAGTTTTAATTTATTATTAGAAGGTTTAAGAACTAAAAAAGATCAGGGTGTTGAAGAAGAATTAGCCGAAGTTGAAGAAGAAATTGCAGCTGCTGAAATTGATGAATTAGTTACAGATTTGGAGAAAGGTAAAAGTTCTAATACCCATCAAAGTTCGTGGTCATTAAAATTCAAAAATCTATTCTCTTATATTTCATCACCTATTTGGTTTCAAACTTTTTCAATGACTTTCTTAGGTGAATGGGGAGATAGAAGTCAAATTACAACTATTGCAATGACAGCTGGTGCTGATTGGCTAATGATCATTTTAGGTGGTTGTTTTGGTCATTGTTGTTGTACTTTGTTAGCTGTAATTGCAGGTCAATTTGTTTCTTCCAAAATTAGTATGAGAACTATTCTTCTTGGTGGTTCTTTTGCTTTCTTCATATTCTCCGGTTTGTACGGTTTTTCAGCGTATTGTAAGTGATTTTTTTCTTTTTTGATCACAATTCATTTTAAGCCTAGATTAAAAAGTTGGAATTTATCTATTATATTTTTTCTAGAAATGTTTTATAAATTAGATTAATTGATGTAAAGAAATATCCAAACTCCCTTTAAATTGATTCATTAACTGATTACTTTAGGACTATGTATAATCGTACCGCTCGTATTTATTATTAACGCGCAACGTATTTTCTTTGTTATTTGAGAAAGCTCAACACATTTCATTCACATTAAAATTGACAACTAAAACAAATCAATAACTCTTTTCTAAACAATCAACATAACGATTAGTTGAAAGAATAAATAAACAAAACATTCAAATATGCCTGATATCTATTATGCTAGTTCAACAGGTCCTGTTAATATTGCCGTATGTGTTATATAAGTGATAATTATTTATATATCAATTAAACTATCCATTTGAATACTAACATCTTTATTTATCTTTTATGTTTTGATTTTATGCTACTCCTCCCTTTATACTAAAGACCTTAAAATATTGGGGTAAAAGAGACAAAGACCTTAACTTACCAACAAACTCATCAATTAGTGTTACTCTTGATCAAGCTGATTTAAGAACTTTAACAACTGCTTCATGCTCATCAAAATTTGAATCTGATAAACTTTGGATTAATGGTACTACATATTCATTGGAAACTCCACGTTCAAAGCAAGTTTTAAAAGATCTTCGAAAATTAAGGGAAGAAATTGAATCAAAGGATTCAACATTGCCAAAAATTTCCAAATATTCATTGCATATTGTTTCAGAAAATAATTTTCCAACAGCTGCTGGTTTAGCATCATCAGCTGCTGGTTTTGCAGCTTTAATTTCAGCAATTGCAAATTTATATAAATTATCAACAGATTCATCTGAATTAAGTAAAATTGCTAGAAAAGGTTCCGGCTCTGCGTGTCGTTCATTATTTGGTGGTTATGTTGCTTGGGAAATGGGTGAATTAAAAAATGGTGAAGATTCAAAAGCTGTTTTAATTGCTGATAAAAAACATTGGCCTGATATGAAAGCAGCTATATTAGTTGTTAGTGATATGAAAAAAGATGTTCCAAGTACAAGTGGTATGCAGTTAACAGTTCACACATCTGATTTATTTCAATACAGAATTAAAGAAGTTGTTCCAAAAAGATTTATTGAAATGAAAAATGCGATTTTAAATAAAGATTTTCCAAAATTTGCGGAATTAACAATGAAAGATTCCAATTCGTTTCATTCTGTATGTTTAGATTCGTATCCACCAATTTTTTATTTAAATGATACATCAAAAAGAATTATTAAGTTAATTAATTTATTAAATGAATCAATGGGTCAAACAATTGCAGCATATACATTTGATGCCGGTCCAAATGCTGTTATTTATTATGAAGAAAAAAATGAAAAATATGTTTTAGGTTTATTACATTATTTTTTTAATCATTTAGATGGTTGGAATTCAAATAAATTCGATCCAAAAGATTCATTAATTCCAGATTCTTATCCATTATCTGCTTTAGATAAAGAAATATATTCAAAGGGTGTTTCAAGAGTTATTTTAACTCAAGTTGGTGAAGGTCCAACTCAAACTGATGATGTATTAATTGATCTTACAACTGGATTACCAAAATAAATTATTATATAAAAGAATAATATATGAAAATTGATAGATTAATTTTCTTTGCTGTTTTATTTTTAATTTAGTTACTTTCTTTGCTTACATAGATCTTTATATAATAAATTAATTCATTTTGTATAAATAATTAATAACTTGTAAATTGTATCACTCTAATTGCAATATTGTTTGCGTTTTATAACAATCTTTGTGGTGTAATAATTTACTATATTATTCCTTGAAATGGATATAATATCAAGGAGTTAAGTATATTACAGTTACTATTATATTATTATGTGTTTACTGTTATTCAAATAGAAACTTGAAAGAATAAATATTGTAAATTTACAAGCACATAAAAAAAATAGATATTTTCTTTTTGAAATCTTTCTACAATATAATTTCATTTCTTTATCTCGTTTTTTCTAAAAAATTAATTTTTTGAAAATTGTTTAAAACCAAACAATTCATTTATTTTAGGAATATTTTTCATTGTTAGTTAACTTAATAACTTACAAGTACCACCGAAAGAGATGTATATACTATTGATATAAAAGATATCATTTTATAAATCATCAGTTTAAAAAGCCATACAGTGAACTAAATACGACAGTACAAATGTCGCGTAGCTGCATATTCATTCATGTTAACCTCTAAATAAATATGTCGATAACGTCATCAAACATCTTTGACAACTAATCAATATAAAGCATTTAATTCCCTGTCCCAGGGATTCAATATGAATGATAACTAAATTATTACAAAAAGAAAATGCTGCTCTGTACAGACAAAGATTACCGTATAAAGAAACAGTTCCCGAACTTAAAAAGACTCTTTACAACATCTCGCTCTTTATCAGTTTAGAATGATTATTAATTTACACTAGTAATTCATGCCCAACTTTATTTCTTCCTCAAATATATATCAATTTACATTATATAATTTTTTAAAGAGATCATAATTAGTATAAAAGTCATGTCTGTAATTGGTAAGAATATTAAGTTAAACAATGGTAAATTAATTCCATTTATTGGTTTAGGTACTTGGGAAATTAGTAATGCGGATGAAGTTGTTGAAGAGGCATTAAATGTTGGTTATCGTTGTATTGATACTGCTAGACTTTATGGAAATGAGAAACTTTGTGGTGATGGAATTATCAATTGGTTGAGAAAAAATCCTAATAATAAAAGGGAAGATGTTTATTATATTACTAAACTTTGGAATAATCAAAATGGTTATGAAAATGCAAAACGTGGTATTGAAGAAGCAATTGAAAAAGTTAAAGGATTAGAATATATTGATCTTTTATTAATTCATTCACCATGTGAAGGTCCAAAATTAAGATTAGAAACATGGAGGGCAATGCAAGAAGCGGTTGATAAAGGTATTGTTAAATCAATTGGAGTTTCAAATTATGGTATCAAACATTTAAAAGAATTATTATCTTGGGAAGGTTTAACAATCAAACCTGTTGTTAATGAAATTGAAGTTTCACCTTGGTGTATGAGACAAGAATTATGTGATTTTACGAAAAGTCAAAATATTGAAGTTATCGCATATGCGCCATTATCACATTCTTTTAGACTTCAAGATCCTGATGCAGTTGCAATTGCTAAAAGCAAAGGTGTTTCACCAGCTCAAGTTTTAATTAGGTGGTCATTACAGAAAGGTTATATTCCAATTCCAAAAACCAAAACATTGGAGAGATTATCACAAAATTTAGATGTATTGAGTTTTGAACTTTCTGATTCAGAGATGAAGAAATTAGATCATCCGGAAGTTCATGATCCTTCCGATTGGGAAGTTACTGAATGTAACTGAGTTATCATATATATTTCTATACTCTTATATAACTAAGTTATATTTTACATTAAGTCAAAACATAATTAACATTTTATGTGCGCATATTGTGTAGTGTTAAAACTGAAATGAAAATTTTGTAAGAATTCACGAAATTTGTTGAAAAATATTAAAATTGTTAAATAGTTGATTTTATTTTTTACCAGATAAGTTATTACAAATAATTGTTAAAACAGCAATAGAGAAACATATAAAAACACATAGCTAATTAAATATGTCAGATGAGGAAGAATTATTTGATGGTGCACTTTTTGAGGAACCAGAAAATTTCAGACCACCAAAACCTGAATCACATTTTGTAAAATATGAAAGGAAATATTGTTCACCAGAATCTGAACATGGAATAAAGGAAATTACACTTAGATTAGTTGGTAAATCACCTTTATGGGGTCATTTATTATGGAATGCAGGTGTTTATACAGCTAATTGGGTTGAAAAAAATGCTAACGAATGTATTAAGGGTAAAAAAGTAGTTGAATTTGGAGCTGCATCAGCATTACCTTCATTATTATGTAGTTTAAATGGTGCATCCAGAGTTATATGTACTGATTATCCTGATAATGATTTATTAGATAATATTAAATATAATGTTGAACATTTAGGATATCCAAAAGCTGAAAAGATAATTGATATTAAAGGATATATATGGGGTAATGATACTACAGAAGTTTCACAATCATTAGGTGATGATGGTAAAGCAGATTTAATAGTTATGAGTGACTTAGTTTTTAACCATAGTGAACATCATAAATTATTAAAATCATGTAAACAATTAGTTAAACCATTAATTAATGGTAAACCAAGAAGTGGTGGTAAATGTTTAGTTGTTTGGTCACCTCATAGACCAAAACCTAAAATGGTTGAAAATGATTTTAAATTTTTTAGTGATGCAAAAGAATTATTTGATTTTGATGTTGAAATGGTTGAAATGGTTCATTGGGATCATCCAATGTTCCCAGAGGAACCTGAAGAATCTGAAGAAATAAGAAAGAGAGTTTACTGTTACATCTTGCATCCAACCTGGTAAGCTATGTAATTAGATGTAAAATATTTGTTTATTAAATACAATTTATAGAGACATTTTAGCTGAAAAGGCTGCCCGCAAAGTAAACAAACAAACAAACAAACAAACATGCAAGTAATTAGTGTTCCGTTTTTGGTGCGAACTCATTTGAGTGGCTGGGTTGTTAAAGTGTTTCTTTTTGTTAAACCGTAAATACATGTTGATGCTGGGATTTTGTTTGTTTATACTTATAAATTGATTGTTGTTGTTGTTTCTATATTTACATTTTTACTACTTGTCATATCTGAGTATTTCATTTACATTTACAATCAGCATAGAGTGGAACCAAACTCTCTTTTCGTCTTGATTTTTTCTTCTCTCCTACATTTGATTAGAATCGATTCCTGTTTTTTTCTTTTACCAATTAAGTTGATTCGTTTCAATAATTATAAACATATTCATTTATGGATCAAATAAAAGGGACAAAATAGAAACATTAATACTCTTATTAATAACTTTATTAAATAAAAAAAATATTTTTCTTTGATATAATTTCTTTAAAAAATAAAATAAAAAATACAGTTCATATTCTTTATTTTCAATTTTCTGATAAATTTCTTCTAAATACCGAAAAATAATGTCAAGTCGACATCCAACAACACCACCTCCTTTAGAAAATGATTCGTCCAATCCCTTCTTCACAACACCACAAATAAAATCGAATTCAAAAAATTTTTTAAATATTGATTCAAATTATTATATTCATCATCAACGAAAAAATAGTTTATCAAGCAATAAAAGTAGGAATCTTAATAATAACAATAAAAATAATAGTACAATATTATTTACTCCACAAACACCATATTTAAATAATAATGATGAATTTTCTTCAAGTTTATTACCATTATCACCACAAACAACAACAAAAAAAAATAATTCAATGATTGATATATTTAATAAACAACAAAGATTTTCAAGTATTGATTCTTTAAGGACTCCAGAAACTACCCCAAGACATTTTAAAAGGGGAAAAGAATTACAACATTTATCATCATCATCATCATCATCAATTATTGATGATGATAATTCAAAATTAGGTCATCCTTTATTTCAAATAACTCCTTCAACTATTGGATCAGGAAGGAAAAATAGAAAATCAAATTCATCATTAGTTTCAAATAAAAAAGATTCAGATTTTAAAAATTTATTAGATTTTAAATCATCAATTAAAATTCAATTAGAACAAGATGATGATGGTGATATTAAGATGATTAATGATAATGAAAAGGAAAAACAATTAATGAATTACTCTTCTAGTGAATGTGATAGTGATGAAGATAGTAAACAAAATACTAATTTATTAAGAAGAAAATTAAATATTTATGATGAATTTAATAATAACAAATTTAATGAACCTAAAACTCCACCAATGCAAATAATGGATGAGGAATTTATTATTAAGAAATTTGGAGTTGAACAATTAAAATTTCAACAAAATGAATCATTAGAGCAAGAACTTAAAGAAGTTAGAAACGATTTACAAAATTGTAAGAAATTTCCCAATCCATTTTTAGTTAATGATAATAATTCTAATGAATTAAAAGAGAAAATTAATTTTAATCCTAGATACGAAAATGAAATTGAGATGATTTATCATGGGACTGGAGAGAAATTTTTTGTTGAACTTTCAGAAGAAGGTAAAAAAATTAAACCAAAGAGATTAAACTTTGATGAATTTAGATCAAATGATATTAAAAATCATGAATTACTTCAAACACCACCATTAAGTAGTAATAGAAAAATGTCAATCAAAGGTTTACTTAATTATGATAATAATAATTATCATGATAATGATGATCATTACGGTGATAATGATGATGTTAAATATGACGTCAGATTAATTGAAAAAGAAGGTGTAAGACATGAAAAAATTAGAAATCCTTTTGTTGGTAAATTTCCCATCAAAAATGTTAATAAAAAATCTAATAATAATATTGATGAAATTCAAAAAATTGAATTTTTAAATCAAACTACTGGAAAACATATTATTGAAGATATGGATGAAGATCAAGTTAGAATCAAGCCTAAAAAGTTAGATTTCAGTGGTTGTTAAATAGGGATACTAAAATTGAAGATCAATTATTAATAATAAGTAATTTTAGTTGAAAAGGATAATTGGTAGATTAGAGAGTGGAAAGAATTAAGGAGTGTAAAAAATTAATCGTGAATTTAAAGAAATGAAATGTAGGTATAGTAAGGCAAAAGGAATAAAGGGCTAATTTTTTTTATATATAAATTACGTTAGAATTGATCAAGTGATGATATCGATAACTTTATTATTATCAATAACAAAATTGAGAGCAAAAAAATTAATTTAAATTTTTTTCTTTTTTTTGGTCCAATAAAAACAACTTGTTTGAATTGAATTTATAAAGTGATTTGGATGTAATTTTTATATAAACGATATTTGTATATTTTTTTATTGTATATTAGAATTGAAATAAAATATGAGGTATTATAATTAAATTATTAAAGTTATTATCAATTGAGAATTGTGAAAAACAAGCAAACAAAAACGATTAAAATAAATAAATAAAATAAAATGATATGAAAAAAAGGCGAAAAATTGTTAGAAAAATGCATATGAAACAATAGAGGTAAATCAATTCAATAATCTAGCCAATAAACTGACTAAAGTTATTTTTGTTGTTAATTAGTATAAAGACGGAAGAATTATGCGAAGACAATGTTGTAATTCTGAGAAGAAGAAGTAAACATTATCAAAACATTATCAAAATTGATTCAATAAGATTTCCTAAAATGGATACAATTAAATATATTTATCCTTACGAGATAAAAAAATTGATTTACAAAACAAAAGAAGAACAAAGAGAATGAAGTACAAAGAAACAAAACAATATAAATGTGTTTTTCTTTTTTTAGATCTAATTAAAATGTAAAACTCATAACGAATAAAAACATTAGTATCATGTGATGTTTGATTAAACAAACACCTTTTTAAGAAAAAATTGAGATGTTTTCAAGATAATAGTAGCAACCAATATATGAAAAGGGATAAAGGAGTATTTTAAGAGAAAAACCGAATTATGAAAAAAAAAGCACTCACTCAATACTTAATCATAATTCCTAAACGAGTAATAATAATAAATAGTAAGTAAGTAAGTAAGTAAGTAAACGAAAATTTCAAATCAAACAAAAACAAAAGTATTAAAATATGACAAAATATAAAATTACTTGATGAGAAATTAACAGGATCATTTTACCATTAATGTTAAGGACATTCATCATGTCAATACAATGTGATCAAAACAGATTATATTCAGGTGAGTTGATTGAAGTAAAACACTTTTAATACGAAAATCAGCGTTAAATTATTTATTACATAATAATTATGTAATAACAACTATATATATATATATATATATATATATATATATATAAATATCTGAAAGAAATAATCAATCACATTATAAAGTGTTGTTGTAATATAAATAAATGTAAATTAAATAATAACTCAATTAATAAATAATATTAAACAATAAATAGCAACAAATAATAAATAATTAGGAATTGCCGCTTCAAAAATCCAGAATCCGTAGTATGTGGTCGCTCAATTTAAATATTAACCCGTCCCTTTGATTGTTGATTTTATGTAATTAAACTTTATTTTAAAAATTAAAATTACTTGTTACTAATTTATATATATTATAAATGAAACGGTTATGAAACAGTTTCAAATCCAAAAAAAAAAACAAAAAACAAAAAAAAAAAAAATAAGAAAAAAAAGTATATAATAATAATACCAAATTGTAAATGCTACTAATTGATGTTTTATTTTCAAGCCTTGTTTTAGACTGATTTTAGACTGATTATAGTGTCCCGAGCTAATTTTAAAATACTAGAGCAAATTAAATTATTATTCTAAAATTAACGTTATATTATGTAAAATACAATTAGTGCTATAATATTTTTATGATCTAATTAAATCAAATTTTTCAAACTAAATTTTGATTATTAATAAAAAAGTTTAAAATGAGCAAGTATAAAAATATTCGTTCAATCACCACAGTTTTTTATTTTAAAATCATACTTAGTTGTGTAAAAAAAATATATAAGTAATAATAATAACAAATTTCTTTTTTTTTTTATTACCTTTGTGTTATTTAAAAGATCATCGTTTATTAGTCGGGGAAAAATTTTATCCGAAAACAAAAAAAAAAAAAAAAAAAAAAAAAACATTCGAAAATCTCTATCAATTTTATAAATTGTTTGAAATTACTGTTAAAGCCTCGACTTTATTATGTAAATTACTTAGTTGTAAATTAAGTTTTACAATTCCTCTTCAGGAAATGTAATTATTTTTTGATAGTTGTAATTAAAAAAATAATACTGAACTGAATATCATTTTTCCTATTTTGTTAAATGTTATTTGTCAAATTATATTAATTTCCTATCGGTATTTATTTTTATTCATAACTTATTTATTAATAAATTTTATAACAACAATAAAATATGTACAATAAGCTTATCATTTACTTCAAGGTATCTTACCTCATTTTATTCATTTGATTTGATCTACAGTTTTATTAGCCAAGTCAATTTATATTTCCAAAATTGCTATTATTAATTATTATTTATTAACTTCCTATATTATACACATTTCTTGTATCTTTTTGTAATTATTGCTAACCAATATTAATTTAGTGTCAAACTTTATTTTCTATTTCTAAAAATTAATTTAAGGATTTTTGATTCAATCAGTGAAGTAACTTTGTTATTTTTTTTTGTTTTTTTTATGTCTTTTTTTTACTTACAATTTTTCAAGAGATAAAATTTACTATTATCAAATTTTAAATATATACTTCATATCCCACAGAGACCTTGTTTTATTTTTTATTTTCTATTTCTTATTTAACACATTTAAATTCCTTTAAAATATTAAAAACCATTTAATTTTATTACTTTTATTAATTTATTTTATTATTTTTCAACTAACATTTGATTTAATAAATTCAATTAAGCTGAAAATAAAATATAAAATAATTTCTTTATTTCACAATCTAAACTAAAATATTATTTTATTTAGTTTATAAAACATTGCTCTCTTCTTGGAATATATAAATTTGATGATATAATAATATTTTTTCATAAAATTTGTTTACTAATTACACTCATATAATTATTTATTTACTAAATATATCAATCGTATAAATCTATAGATATATACAATTATTACAATTTAATTCCATTTGCTTTTACTTTTTCATTATTTTATAAATTCATTTCTAATACATTTTTTTTCTAACACAGACTTATTTTACAAAAATACCAAAAAAAAAAAAAAATTCTATATAATTTTATAGATATACCAATAATTCAATATTTTTTATAATATTAAATAAATCATTATGCATTCAACTGAAAATAAATATCTTGATCAATCAAAAAATGAAACTCTTCAATTATCTGTTTCAGACACAAATATTCAAATTTTTAAAGATTCAGTTGAAAATTTACATTTAAAGAATAATTTAGATTTAACCTCAATTAATACTAGTTTAGATATTTCTGAAGATAACAATGAAAAAAATTCAATTGATCCAATTGAGCAATTATTAATGTCAAATTCCATTTTACCAATTAAGGATGATACAAATGATTTGAATAATCATTTTGGTCCATCACAATTTAATTATTTACAAAATCAATTCATTAATGCTTCTCCAACTTACAATTATCCAATTTCAATGGATACTTATTTTCTGGATAATGATTCAATTTATGATATGTATCAAGATTTGAATTGTGATTCATTACATGATTATTCAAGTGTTTCAAATATAATTTATACAAATAAGATTAAAGATAAATTACGTAAAAAGAGACATTATTCAACTGATTTATCAATACAAGAAATTAATAAACAATCATCAAATTCTTTAAATGTACCACCATCTCCACCACCATTACCACCATCATCATGTAAAGTTTGCAAAAATAATTCAACTTCATCATTGTCAAATTCAAATTCAAAATCAAGACGTTATAAATTACGTTCAAAATCCGTTGGTGCAATCATTTCACAAAAAGCTGAAATTTCAAGTTCAAACTCAAATGAACCAATTTTTAATACCAAAGCTATTAATCCATTTTATCATCCACCAGAAATTTTAAAACGTTTAAGTAATACTTAATTGTTTCCATGTTTACTAAAATTAAATCAATGCTTTTCTTTACTTCTTTGTTATTAACTATATCTACAATTAATTCATCAACATGATTCTCTTACCTTATAATTCAACACTTTTCATTTTGTTTTCTTTTTCTATTGGCAATTTATTAATTCGCTTCTTATTCGCTCAACTCTGGTTCTACTTGCTATTTACTATTTATTAGATTTTTAGATAACATCAATATTATTATAATATTGATTTATTCAATCAATCTATTTCAATTCAATAATTTCTTTAAGGATATTTATTTTTAATTTATACTTTAAGTCTATTTTTTTTTTTTTTTGCTTTTATAGTTGCCATAAATGTTTTACACAAAGTGCTTATATTATTATTTATTTTTAAATATCTATGTTTACTACAATTACCTTTAATATCATTTGATATCTTACTTTGCTGTTTGTATTTGATAATTTTTTTTTTATAATTTGAAATCTTTGTGCTATTTCTTCATTTCCGGTTTTCACTTGCTTTAGATGAAATACTATTAATGAGAAACGGCTTGTTATTTCCTCAAATTATATAATCATTTACAAAATAATAACAATAATGATAAAATATATCACCAAAATTTTTATAGCGTAAAGGAGTTCTGGATTGTGACAGGTAAAAATAATTAAATCATTGAATATGTTTTTTTGCTGAACAAAAGAACAAAAAGAACATATTTTTACTGAAAATTTTTGTTATCACGCAAATGTTACCCAATTAGGAAACTATAGCCTGTGAAAGATTTTCCGATTTTACATGCCTCAAAAAAAACATGTTAAAATTTGTCGATATGATTATGTTTACATAATATACTATACTATACATACATATCACAATGTTTGTAATTCAATTAGTCAGTCAGTTTGGGTTAATTAATTTCATTTATTTATTCATTATTAATTTGACAATACAGTATGCCTGACTTCAAGGATGGAAAACTTTTTAAATCACCCAAGTCATTGATAAATTCACCTCGATTTCATGAACCTTTATCAAGTTTAATTTTTACGGGATCTCCAAATACAATAGCTTATCAAGAGGATGATCGTATATCAAAAGATCAAATATTAGATGAAGCTGTTGATATAATTGTCACAGAAGAGAAAAATGTTTGGATTACAGGACTGATCTTTTTAGTTTTCTCTGTTTCCTCATGGATTATATCAGTTCAATTATTAAATAATATAATGAAAAAGACATCCTTTGATCATCCTTTATTCTCATCTTATTTTAATGGAGGTATGTTCATATTATTTGGTATTAAACCTTTGCTATCTGATTGGAAAAAAGGAATTCAGCAAACTCGCAATAATATCAATAATAATAATGCCGAAAATGAAAGTTTTATTCCAGATAATAATAATAATAATTCATCTTATGACTCAAATAATGATAATAATTCCATCTTTGAAACTCCTAAAATTGTATTATCTCATAAGGAAATTCTCATAGTTAGTGCATTTGCAGCATTGCTCTATTTTGGAAACTGTTTCCTAGGCTCTTCTGCTTTGAAATATACAACTGCATCCAATCAAACAATTTTAGCAACTTCGTCATCAGTATTTTCTTTGATTATTGGTGTTATACTAAAATTTGAAAAATTCACAATTGGTAAACTTATAAGTGTTATTTGTTCAATGCTAGGAATTTTATTTATAACGTTTGCAACAACCGTTTCAAATTCAATATCAATATATTCAGAATCAAACTTTAAATTCTTTATTTCTTTAACAACAGAAAATCTAGGAAATATATTAGCAATTATTGGGGCATTATTATATTCAGGATTTCTTGCCTTATTTAGAGTTAAATTAGGTGAACAAACAAGCACAGACTGCAATTCATTAGTTTATGGTTATATGGGATTTTTCACATTTGTATTTGGCTTACCTGTTCTATATATTTTTAATTATTTTGATTGGGAACATTTTACCTTACCTGATGACAAAATAATTTTTCTAGTGGTATTATTATCTTCTCTATTGGGTACTTTATCAGATTATTTTGCATCATTAGCTTCTTTAATAACATCACCATTAACAGTCTCTTTATCATTATCAACTGCAATCCCGATTACAATGTTTATAGATTCATATTATAATGAAGGCGTAAAATTTCCATTTAAATATTGGATTGGTATTATATTAATTATTTCTTCATTTATATTTACAAATATTGAAAACCAAAATGAAATTGTTGAAAATGCAATTGAAAATGCAATTGAAGAAGCAATCCATCATGATGAACAATTATCTTTATTACTATCACCACATTTAAGTCCACACTTAGCTCATCACGATACTTATGGAGATATACCAGGTTTATCAATAGATCATAGCAATGACAATAATATTAATGATGTATTTGATGAAAATGAACAAGAACATCAAAGATTAGTGGTTACAGGTGGTCAAAACCATAAATACTTCTTTAGAGAAATATACGAGTAATGCGTCTTTTTTCGTTTCTTTCTTTTAAACTTTTTTATTCAAAAATACCTAATTTTTATCTTTTAATCTAAATACTTTTTTTTATATATGGTTTGATTAATTTTTTAATATTCTATTTACACGCAGTATTACCAAAGTTTTACTAAATCATCCCAATCACCAACCTTACGACGATTCCAATATCCTTTTTTTCCATGAATAAATGTCCAATCCAAATCTGAACTACCTCTTTCGAAAAATGCTGGCTTATGAATTACTTCATTGCCATTTGCATCTTTACGTCTTAATCTTTGATTTTCCTCTAATTTTAATTTCAATTCATCAGCATCATCAATAATTCCATTTTCATACATTCTTTGATCAGGTCTTCTTCTTGAGTCAGTTGGTGCACAATGTTTATGAATTTCATCTAAGTCATTTAAACAACATGAAAACTTGGTAAAACCATATTTTTTCTCATGATTAGCTAGAGGTTCTGAAATTTTCCATATCAATTTACCATTGCTCATAGAGATATCTTTTGTCCATGAACCTTTCGCCGATAATGAAAGTGGAGTTTTATCGTTTTTATCTCGATAGACTTTTAATTCAACCTTTTCAGATCTACTGCTTGTAAATCTACCATTTTCTGATATAAAATTAACAATACATTTATAACCCGTATTAGATTTAATTATAATTGAATCAATTGGTTCAGTATATTTTTCACCAGTCAACGAAACAATATTTCTCAAAATTGTATTTGGTTGATTCCATTCATAAATTTCATCATTATTTCTAAATTTTAGTTTTAGAGTTCCATCTACTGAAATTTCTGCAGTTTTACCATAAAATTTTTGTTGTGGACAAATTGAATGCTCAATATACCAATTAGTTGAATCAACATGAGCTGCCATAACAAATGGTTTATGAATAACTTTTTCAGTTAAAATTCTAATATCAAGATCAGGACGAACAAGCTCAAATGTTTCACCTAGTAATGGATTAAAAGGTTTTCTAATTGATCTAATTTTATCAGCATATGATGATAGAAAACTAATGGCAAATGTTGAAATTTTCAAGATTCTTTCCCCTGTTTCAATTGGGGAATTCATTGCATCATTAATTAAGGAACAATATTCTAGACTTTCTGTATATTTTTGTAAAAATGATAATGGTTCATTGGTTGAAATTGGCATAGTCATACTAGTCAGATCTTTACCAATACCTTTTCTTAATATTGAAATAAGGGAAGGAGGTTCACAAGCAGCTGGTTTAACATCTGACCTAAAGTGATACTTTCCATTATATGGCAAAGGATACAAATCAGTAATTTCCGATTCATTAGTTTCATTTTTAGTTAAATGTTTCGTATCTTCAATATTTTCAACTTCTTGATCGGATTCAATAATACTTGATGAAGAACTTGAAGAAATAATCGTTTTTGTTTCTTTCAATTTATTACCGAAAATTTCAGAATTCAATTCATCATCTTTTAATTCTTTAGCAGTATCAATTACTCCATCTGATTCATATTCATTTAACATAACAACACCCTGTTCAGTTTCATCTGCAAATTCTTGTGCATCATAAAATTCTTGTGATATTATTGATCTTGTATAGTCTAATGAAATGTTTGACTCTGTTTTAAGAACAATTTTTTCTTGTTTCAATAATTCTAAATATTCACTTTCTAGATCATTAACTTTTTCTAAAATAGAATTCAAAATTTGGTTTGAAAGTTTTTTATTTAAAATTAAATCATTAGATAATGATTCAATTAATGGAGAACAAGGAACTGAAGATAATGATTGAGATTGACTATGATTTGCATTAGCTGATGAATAACTTTCGGTTGAAATACTTCTGTTCTTAGTTGTTGATATCAAAGGTTGGGGTGTTCCAAGATCAAAAGTTGATGTATCTGGTGTTGAAGGAAGTGATTGTGATCCCTTTCTCTTCAATCTATGCAATAATGAAGGTTTTCGACTTGGCATTGAACTATTACTATTATTATTATTATTATTATTATTACTATTATTATTATTATTATTATTATTATTATTATTATTATTATTATTATTATTACTTGTGTTTGTTAATTCTACTATAGATGATCTTGAGGATCTTCTAATTTTTTTTAATGAATCTATTGGTGTTATTGCATTAGACTGAATAGATACCGAGCTAGAAGAGGGAACTGAAATTTCTTGAGAGGGAGTCTGAGGTTCGGAATGAGATTTTTTTGAAAATCCCCCTTGTAGAATTAACGGGGTATTTTTACTATTACTATTTTCTTCGATATCATTATTTGATTGGATATAAATATTGATGGTATCTTTTAATGAACCAATTTTATCTTGAACGATATGATATTGAGGATTAAAATCCTTATTTTTTTCATTTAAATCATCACTAAAGTTTGAGTTAGATTCATTAAAATTAATTGTATTGTTACGTGAAAGAGATGGTGATTTAATTGAAGAATCCTTTATCTTTTTACTTTGATTCTTTACAAAATTGAATGCACTAACCCAAATATCAAAATCTTTTTTATTTGTTGCCTTTAAAATCCATTGTTCCATACCAGAATCTAAATATAATAATAATTCAAGAGAATCTGCAGATGCAACAGTTTGAGTGATCATCATATTACCTCTAATTATATTTGAATCACTATCAGAATAATAGTAAAGGATTGAATAAGTTAAATTCAATGAAAAGAGTCTTTTTGTAAAATTTTTAGCACTATTATTTCTTCTTTTCTTTTTCATTAAATAGCCTTCTAAGTATTGAACTCCTTTAAAATTAATAATTTTAGCTGAAGAACCATTTAAATTACTTTCAAATTGAGTTTTCAAATAATTATCATTATTTTTACTACTAGTAATATTATTATTATATTTATTTAAAATATTTCTTTCAGTTGACTTTATTTCTTTACCCTTTTTTAAATGATCTTCTAAATTCTTAATATCAAATTGGAACAAAACAGTTTTTGCCTTTGTTTTAGAGAATGTATTATCAAATACAAATGCATATAAACCACCTTTTGATGTTTTAATATTACCTATTTTGAGTGAATCACCATTACATTTACCAATCCATTGAATTTTTGTTAATTGTTTATCTAATTTTTCTTCTAAAGAAATTGAAGAAAAATTAATATTATTATTAATTGAAGATATACTATTATTTAATGAATGACCCATTGAGTGAATTGATTGAGAGCTACTTCTAGTTAAAGAATCTTCAAGTTTATTTTTATTTGATATATTATTGAAAAACCGATGTGGTAATTCATTAACTTGATTAAAGTTTAAATTTTCAAGATTTGAAGTTGATGGAGTTTCTTCATCACTATCAATATGATTATTATTAGATTTTTTTTGCTGATAAATTCCGAGATTAATTGAATTCTTCAAAGGTCTTAACTTCCATTTTATATTACTATTCGGTGGAATATTAATCCACTTGACGGTAAATGATTTCGACCTAATTTCAAATGTTTCAGTTTCCGCCTTTGATTCCGCCATGTAGGTATAAAATTATGTATATGTTATCTTATTATGAATTTATTATCCGAGGACTATATTATAGAAGTAAATGAAAGAATATAAGTATATAATGTGAATATAATCGATACAGAATTATGTGAATGATTATTATAAGACAAAGCCCCTGGTGCTAGATGAAATTAAAGTACATCAAACTTGTAAACGTGGTTTCAAGTGAAGAGAAACTGATTAATGAGCCACTCCATTTCAGTTATTTTAAGTGCTGCCCACCGTCCCCATTGTTAGGCAGATTGACCTGTATTGCTCGCTGCTCGTTTCGGGAAAAGATAAACGATTATGTTGTTGTTTTTGTACGTCTCAGATTTGTACAGAAATAGATAAATTTATATTTGAATATATATATATAATATATATATATATACTACATCAAATGCTCTTTTTAGATTTCAAAGCAGACTCTCTGATGAGTTCTTGCTTGATTTGTAATTTGACATCAGAGATAAAGAAACATGCCATGATGGTATTCCAAATAAAAAATAAAGAGCTTGCTAAAAATAAACCATTAAAGAAAATATCTGAATCACCACGAAATTCTAATTTCCAACCGTTAAATAACCAAAATGCTTGTGTAATTATCCAACCAATTAATAAAACCAATCCCTTTTTATTATTAATTGTTGAGTTAACTAAATATTGAGGTAACAAACATAAAAACCAAATAAAATATTGTGATGTACAAACTTTATTAAAAATTATAAAAATAAAAGTTTGAATAAACATTATTTTATAAATCAATAAATTTTTAAAACTTTTACTTGATACTTTAAAACCTTTCATTAAAGATAATGGTATAATTATTAAAGTTAATAATAATTGTGGTAAAAATGATAACTTTTCAATTTGAAATTTACTTGAAATATTTTCAGCTGAATTTAAATATAATGATAAATTGTAAATACTGAAATTATGTCTATGATCAAGTCTAATTAAATGATAATAAAATGCTTCATTTAAATATTCTTCACCATAAATATAATACATCCAATAAGTTAATAAAGAAAAACTAATTATTATACTAATTAAAAATATCAGTCTCTTAATTGTAATTGGTTTAAATAATGATTGATTTGAATCCAAATATAATAAATAAACTGGTATATAAATAAATGGATAAATTTTCAAATGAATACTAAAACCTAATAAAATACCAGATATTATTATATTAAATAATTTTTCTCCATTATTTTTAATTAAATAATAAGTTGTTAATAAAACAAATGATGTCAATAATGATTCTGATGAACCTCTAGTTGAAATAGTTATTACCATTGGATTGAAAAACCAAATAATTGATAAAAATTTGAAATTATTTGGTAGTGAAATCATTGAAATATAACCTGTAATTAAATCACAAATAATGAATATAAATTTACCAAATGAAAACCATAATTGATTAATTTTAAAAGTTGTTGGTATTAAAATCCATGAAAGCAATGGAGTATATCTATAAGTTGCACGTAAAAATGGTGATTTATTTAATGAGACAAATTTAGCTGCATCTGTAAAAACATAATAATCTATATCAGTATATGGTAATGGCATATTTTTATCTTGATATAAACCAAATAAGAAGAATCCAATTCTTAATATCAATGATATAATAAGGATTAAAGAAATTGGTATTTTTTCAAGAAATGATATAATATTTGATTTATTATTTAATTTTGTATCATTGTGTTTAACATTTATATTTTTTTCTCCTTCATTTTGAAACCTTTTAACTTTAGACAATTCATTTTGATCCCTAGTCATGCCTACTTGATTAACGAATAACTAAAGACTGACTCAAAATGATGAATGATTAATATAAGTGAATATTAATTAATTGGAAAATAATTATGTTGTGTATTAAATTAAATATTTTTAGTTATATTCAAGTTATACGCGGTATATAAAATTACATACATCCTACTACACTCCTATTCTAATAATTATACTTTTCTATAATAATAAATTTAATTATACATTACTAAAGGTTTTTTTTTTATTAAATGATACTACTAAACATATATTTATATAAATATAAAGATTCAATTTCTTATTTTATTAATACTTGAATAAATAGTAGGTTTATTTTTAAAAAATGTATTTTTGAGCTGAGAAGAAAAGATTTAATGATAAATAAAATAAATTTTATAAATCATAATCTTCTACCTCTTCTACCACCCTTCTTTCTAGTAGAATCAGATGGAATTGGTGTAACATCTTCAATTCTACCAATCTTTAAACCAGATCTTGCTAAAGCTCTTAAAGCGGATTGACCACCTGGACCTGGAGTTTTTGATCTAGTACCACCAGTTGCTCTTAATTTAATATGAACAGCAGTAATACCAACTTCTTTACATTTTGCTGCAACATCTTGAGCAGCTAACATACCTGCATATGGAGATGATTCATCTCTATCAGCTTTAACTTTCATACCACCAGTTGCTCTTGCAATGGTTTCTTTACCGGATAAATCGGTAACATGGACGAAAGTATCATTGGTTGATGCATAAATGTGTGCAACACCAAAGACTTCAGCAGTGCCTTGTGATTGTGGACCAAGAGTAACGTTTTCTAAAATAATTATTTTATAAATATTAATTTAAAATTTAGAATGTTAGTATTCGTTTAAATAATGATTTGTATATATTTTTTTTGAATAGATGTCATAATGTCAAGCTTTTTTTTTTGTCAATATGTTCCCCCCTCTCATCAATGTTCTTTTGAGAAAGAGATTATCGTGTAAAATGTATTGATTATATTTTTAGTTTGAATATCTTGAAGACTTGTCTTAGTGTAAAATTTCCAATAATGTTTAAATGAAATATAAATTATAATCTAGTTTTTAAATGAAATATTTATTAGTGTATATGTTCTCTTTTATTTTAATTTAATTAATATCAGTTATCAAACTTCTACTTCATTTAACTTTAATTTCGATTTGAAAATTATGATCTCATAAAATGTTTATATTACAATTTCGTATGATTCCATTGCTTTTGTATTTTAATTTGACAATCTATGTAACAGAAAGGTATTATTAATACATACCAGTAGCCATTGTTGATGTTTATTGATGAAATAAATCAAAAGAAAACCAATAGAAAAAGACAAATGAAAAGTAAGTTTAAAATTGATATAATATAAAAAAATTATGATAGTATATTACAACAATAATAATAATATTATAATAGCAAAAGCTAACGCTATGTAATTTTACACACATTTGAATTTTTTCAAGCGTGCGCCATTATTAATTTTTCTTTTAATTCCAATTTTCAAACTTCCAAAATTTTTTTTTTTTTTTTCAAATTTTCTGAGAAAAATCAATTTTATTATGTAATAAATGAGAATTTTACAAGATTAGTGTGCGGTGCGAGGGTGAGTTGGTGCTGGCTGGTTAGAAACGCAGTCACAAGGAAATATGATATTATATTTTATAGCATTATTTACTGATAAGAATAAATTAAAAAAAATATATTAGATATAATATAATTTTGATTAGATATCATTAAAATAAAATCTGATGATTTAATCATTACAGCAAAATCTATAATATATTTATTATAACATGATTATATAAAATATAGAGTAAATCAGATAAAGAAATAAACAATTATTAAAGATAATTTTTTTTTCTACACAATTAGTAAACGAAACCTAAGATTTTACCAGAGACGTGTTTTCTCTTTGCTTCTTCATGGTCCATAATACCAGCAGAAGTAGTCATAATAACATAACCGAATTGTCTAGCTGGTAATAAGTTATCAGTCCATCTGTCAATATCGTTAATTTTAACATTAAATCTTGGTTGAATAACACCACATTTGTTTAATCTACCGTTTAATTGAATAACAATCTTACCTGATCTGTGATCATCAATATATTCAAATTCACCGATATAACCATGTTTTTGCATAACAGTTAAGAATTTAATAATAACCTTTGATGATGGTCTAATCATAACTTGTCTTTTACCGGTTTTTTCGGCATTGTTGATTGCGTTAAGTGCATCTGCAAGGACTGATGATCTGGTCATTGTGAATGTGTTATTTGATTGATGAAACTAGGAAAAAAAGGTTCAAAAGAGAAAATATAGTAAATGTAAATACAGTAAAAAAAAATATTAAATATATAATATAACAATAATAATAATAATAATAATAATAATAATAATAATAATCTTCAACACAATGAATTTTTCATGAAAGATTAAGAGAGTTTAAAAGAATAATAATAGTAAAGAACTGTACGTAAGCAGAAGCAGCGGTAATGTCTTTTTCTTAGGATGGGAGGTGTGTGGGTGCGTGTTTTGTGTGCGGTGTGCGGGTGGACAAGCTGTAGTAAAATTTGTTAGCGAGTTAATAATTTTTTTTCTAAATTTCTTTTCCGCGTAGTTAAATTTTTGTTAAGTTTTCAATTGAAAATCTGTATGTGTTTTGTTTCACTTTACTAAGCATTTCAAATTACTGAATTCAATTTTTATTCATTCTATTTCTTTTGCTTTTTTGATTACTTTAGACAAACAAAGATGCCTGTATGTATTAATTAAATGTTATTATTTGATACTGTTAGATTGGAATAGATTGGTTAGATTGAATTACAGAAAATTGATTAAATGAAATTTTGAAGTATTAGAATGAAAATGAACTGTTAAGTATGATCAAAATTACAAATATAACAACTAGATACACCAATATTTACATATTTCAATAGTTTATTCAACTTAAATGAATGGAATTATTGATCTTATTGAATTAGCCATAGTATATAATAAGAGTTTAATCTAACTATTCCAATTATTAAAGATCCAACTTGATTAATGCACTTAATATGAATAATTTACTAACATTATTTTATTAATAATAATATCTTTCAATTTTTATTGTAATAATATAGTCTCAAAAAACTTTCAGAACCAAACAAAAGTTAGCTAAAGCTCAAAATCAAAACAGACCATTACCACAATGGATCAGATTAAGAACTAACAACAAAATTAGATACAATGCTAAAAGAAGACACTGGAAGAGAACTAAGTTAGGTATCTAATTGTTTTATTACAATTATTATTACTTAACATTAATGTACAAAATAAATAAAATAAAAATCAACATAAATTTTAGTTTTTAGATATATATATATATATATATCAAAGAAATTCAATTAATTAGTTAATTTAATTTATAAATCTATTTATATCTATTATATATGTATGTATTTATCTAAAATCTCTATCCTTTTATATAGCAAATAAACTATGCTAATTAGATATTCTAACTAAAAAGTAATTCTAAATATTGTATTTAACCCATTTGTTAAAGTGAAAATAACCCTTGTAAATATTAACCCTCTAAAAATTTGTTAGGGCGCATTTAATTATGTGTGAAGATCCTTTATATAATATTTTAAACTACAAACTTCAGAGTCTCCTCTTCATTTACACTTTTTTCTTTTCTTTTCTTTACTTTACTTTTTCTTTCTATTCTTTCTATTCTTTCTTCTTGATTATTTATCAATTACTTCAATTCATTCAACAGAAATCTCTAAGAGTGAATAAATTTATTCAATAGCAAAGTTGTTATTGAATGAATCAAATGAATTAGTTGGATGATTTTTGTTAATTTTCTTTTTCTTTAATGTTTTTATTATTTCTTTTAATTAATTAAATGTTCAATTAAATTGATGTCAAAATGATGAAACTTAACCACCGCGTTAGTCAAGCTAGATAGTATCTGAATATTTAATGAGTGATACTTTTTGGGTCTTCTTTCTACTGATTTGACATTAATTATATATATTTTTATTTTTAAATTAATACGTAATCTATTATTTTATATACCTATTTATTATCATTTACCGATTTTTAGAGTTTTACCTTATTATTAAATTTGCTTTTTTTTTATTTCTTCTTCCTTTATGCGTAAAGAAAAAATAAAAATGTTATAAAAATAATTATACGGGTTTATCTATTAAATATTTAATTAATCTTTAAATCAATTAATGTAACTATCTTCTGCCCCTTTTCTATTCTATACTTTTTTTTTCCTCCATTAATTAAGAACAATTATTTAAACTTGCTCTTCAAAAACAGTTTCAATTGGTTTTTCCATGAAACTTGCATGAGAGAAGATACAAACACAAGATGAACCAATTAACCACATCATTGTACTAATTGGAGAAGCTAAAAATCCTAATGGTAATGAAACAACTAATAATGTAGTATATAATTGGGAAGTTGTAATTGTTCCAAATGGTAAAACTAAATCTTCACCATTTAATCTATTAATTGCGAAAATACCACCAAGGATTAATAAAATTACAAATAATAATAATATATTAGTAATTAAAGCATAAATTGATAATAATAAAACTATTGTTACATAATTTGATTGATAATAATTTAAATTATAACTAACACGTTGTTGTAATTCACTGAAATTTGATGGTTTTGAAAAATGACGAACATCAAAAAATTCTTGTGGTGGACGTAATGTTGAAAATTTATCTTTAAAAACTTGAAAGTTTTCTTTAAAATTTTCTATGCTTAATTGTTCAGCAATGTTATTAAACTATAAAAGGAAAGGGATAAATTGTTAGTATATTTTATAATATTTGAATAATATTTTAGTATTGTTGAATACTTACATCAATAGATGATACAGTACTGATTAAGTTACTCATTATAATTGTAGCAAATATATATATTGATGTTCTAAATTAAATTAAAGGATAAATCAAAGATAAAGCAAAGTATTATGTAGAAATCAAACAAATCAAAACAAACTCACATAGTAAACACAATATAATGTGCTAAAAACAACCACGTAATATTTTATATAATTATTTGAAAAGAATATATATCGCTTTAACAGTGAGCGAGGCTTCGTTTTCAATTTCAATTTCATTTTTATTTACAACATGAATATATATATATATATATATATCTATATTTTTAATACTTTACTCTTTACTAACTTCAACATCTATAAACTCACCGTTTGATCCATGCCATATATCGTTTAATTGGAACCCATTCTCACATCCCATTGCAAATATCCCAGGTTTTATCATGGTTTGAGAATATGTTTGATTTAAATTGTAAGTTTCATAATTTTGCTCTAATTCAGAACATTCAAATATTAATTTAATATTTGTAAATTCTTTTGGTAATTCAATTTTAAATGGTTTAAAATCTTTATTATAATAAAATAATTTAACATCTCTATAACCTACTTTATCAACAATTGGATCAATTGCTAAAAATGCTTGCTTTTCACCCCAACCTAAACCACCAACTAATAATTTATAAAATTCTTGTTGATAAGGTTTAATATCTTTTTCAGTTTGATGATTATATAATTTAAAATATAAATCTTTCTTTGATGACATCACAATTGAATTATTTGTTAAATAACCAGATGCACTTTTATCATTTATACTTTTAATTAAATTACCTTCAAAATCTGTAATTGTATAATAATCATCTCTTTTTTCAATATCTTCAATTAATGGAATTTCAGTTAATCTATTAAAATAATCAATTGAATTAATTTTATTAAAATTATCTAATTTAATATCAATTTGAATTGATGCTAAATTAAACCAATCAATTGATTTATTACCAATATAAAAACATGTGCTATTTTCATTATTTGAAAATAATGTATTAGCTAATTTTAATTTTGAATTTAATTTAATTTCATTAAAATTAATTTCAAATAATGTATGTTCTTTGATATCATTCCAATTTTTATCAAATTTAATTGGATTAACACTTAATGGATCATTTTTTTTCTTAATTCTTTTATCCCTATCTTCAATTGTTTCATAATTTTTTAATTCAAATTCATTTTTACTCCAAAATTCAGAATATCCATTCCTTGAATTTAAAATTGAATCAATACAAGCAACTAAAATTTGATTTAATTTAAATTTTTCAAATATTTTATTATTATATAAATTATTAACAATATTATTTAATTGTGATGGAGTTGTTAATAAAATTAATGATTTATGTTCATTATCTGGTTGAACTAAATTAATTTTATCAGGATTAAGTGTAGTTTTCGTAAATAATGATCTTTTGAATAATTTATTAAATAAATTGAAATTATTTCTTCTAATCATTAATATTTAATTTAATTTATTGAGTTTATTTTTTCTTTAAAGCTTTATGTGATTAAAAGGAGATAATAATAAATAAATAATAATATTATTCCCCACCTTGATGATATATATTTTTTTTTTTTTTTTTTTTTTCATGTCAAATTTTATGTTACTATTCCTTTTTTTTACATTAGTTATTATTATTTTTTAATTATATAATTATTTAATTAGAATTTATGATTTTATATTTAAAATTATATATAAAACTTTGGTTTTTTTTTGTTTTGATACATAGATAGATAATTAGATTTTATAAATTAAATAAAAACTATAATAAAACGTACAAAAATACGAAATAATCTATTTAAGTTTCTTCTTTGGTCTTAATTGGTTAGAATGACCACATTTTCTCTTTCTACAGTTAGTTGCTCTTGGTGGTAATCTAGCATAACATTTTCTGCAAATAGATTTTTCACAATTATATTTAGAAGCTAAAGCTTTTAAAGATGGTTCAATAATACCACCTCTTAATCTTAAAACTAAATGTAAAGTTGATTCTTTTTGAATGTTGTAATCAGATAAAGTTCTACCATCTTCTAATTGTTTACCAGCAAAGATTAATCTTTGTTGATCAGGTGGGATACCTTCTTTATCTTGAATTTTTTGTTTAACATTATCAATAGTGTCAGAAGATTCAACTTCTAAGGTAATGGTTTTACCAGTTAAGGTTTTGACAAAAATTTGCATTGTAACTATATTTTAAAATAATAATAAAATAAAAATTAAATTAATGTAAAATGTTAGGATTATGTCTTATTGAAAACAAAAAAAAAAAATCAAATGTAATTTATTAACTTTCTTATTTGATTTTCCCCACTTCTCTTAAATATGTTGATCAAATGTTAATTATATGTATAAATAGATATGACAACTGGCTATAAGGTGTATTTTATAAAATATAAATTTTAATATTAAACATACGTTGAACAACTTATTATTATCTAAATATTGGTGATTCTCAAATCTGACTTTATTAATTCAATATATTATAAACACATTTATATTAATGACTTATTATAACTTATTATAACATAAACTAATGTAATTTCTAAAATTCTTCTTCATTTTATAATGTATTATATGATGTTTTGGTTATAATCAAATATATCTATTTCAGTTAATAATATTTATTCTAGTTATGATATGATACATACCTTTTGACTGTGTTGTTTACCTTGGTGGATTAAAAAAAGAAAAGGAAATAAGAAAAATTCAGAAGTTTTGAAAAGGAAAGATTAAGAGATAAGTTAAAATGAAAAATTCATATAATAAGAAAAAATTGTATATACTATAATCAATACTATAACTAAGAAATATTAACGAAATGCTAGAGATATTTTGATGATGATGAAATTGAAGGCAGCTTTACTCACTCACTCATTAATTCACTCAACTCACTCACAAGGAAAACAAAAATATGAAAAAATGTGTTAATTTTTTTGAAATTACTGCTGTTTCGCGAACACTGCGGTGTGAGGGTGACTTGTTGCTGGTGTGACTGCTGAATACTGATTAGCGCTTAATCAAATTTGTTTGAAGATTTTATATACTTTAAACTAATAAAATTGTGAGGAAAAATAAATTTAATATTTTTTTAATAAATATATTTCAAAAATATATTAAACAAACTATAAAAAACAGCCCTTGTGCTGTGCACGTGATAACCCTCCGTATGGGCCAATTGAAATAAAAAAAAGTGTTTGCGTCGATCGACCACGGAATGAACATTGATTATTGTCCCGCCCTTTTTTATAAAGAAAAACATTGCCGTTTAATAGAACGGAGGAATTTCTTAATAGAAAACAATAAAACTGCATATATATATATATATATATATATATATATATACTACAATTTAACAATAGATATTTGATTATACACTTCTACAATACTTAATACATGTTATTATTTAGAATTTAATTTAATTTAATTGAATTGAATTGAATTGATTAAATACAAATTCATTTATTATTTAATTATATAAATAGTTTATATCTGTATCACTCCCACTCCAATATTTTATTAAATTGAACTTTCTTTATTATAATTATTCCATATCTGTCTATGTTCAATAATTCATTTCGTTTGATAAAGAATTCATTTGTAAGAAATTTATCAATAATGAATAATAATAATAGTAATAAAATTATCAATAATTATCCATACATTTCTCCAAAATTAAGAGAAATTTTGAAAAATCATTTACCTTCAAGTTCACCAGAATTTGATCCATCAACATTATCAAATTATTCAGATTTTATTGTTAATCATACAATTTTAAACTTGAATATCTTATTTAATGAAAAAATTTTGAAAGGTTCAATTACATTTAATTTGAAATGTTTAAATAATTCAAATTCAATTATTTTAGATACTTCATATTTAAAAATTAACAAAATTCAAATTAATAATAATTTATTTAATGAATTTAAATTAAATGATAGATTTGAACCATTAGGTTCTTCACTTGAAATTTTTTATAATATTAAAAAAAATGATGAAATTTCATTAGAAATTGATTATGAAACAACTGATAAATGTACTGCATTACAATGGTTAGAACCTGAACAAACTGATGGTAAAAAAATTCCTTATTTATTCTCTCAATGTGAACCAATTCATTCAAGATCTTTATTCCCTTGTTTTGATACACCTTCAATTAAATCAACTTTTACTTATTATTTTAAATCTCCTTTAAATACTTTAACTTCAGGTTTATTAAAAGATAAAAAAATCTTAAATGATAATAATAAAAATATACTTTTCCATTTTGAACAACCTGTACCAATACCTTCATATTTAGTTTCAGTTGCATCTGGTGATATAACAGGTGCTTCAATTGGTCCAAGATCAACAGTTTATTCAGAACCAATATTTATTGATAAATGTCAATATGAATTTGAAAATGATACTGAAAATTTTATTGAAACAGCTGAAAATATTGTATTCCCTTATGAATGGAAAGATTATGATGTTTTAATTTTACCTTCTTCAATGCCATTTGGTGGTATGGAACATCCAAATTGTACATTTGCAACTCCAACTTTAATATCAGGTGATCGTGAAAATGTTGATGTTATAGCTCATGAATTAGCTCATAGTTGGTCCGGTAATTTAGTTACAAATTGTTCATTTGAACATTTTTGGTTAAATGAAGGTTGGACAGTTTATTTAGAAAGAAGAATTCAAGGTAAAATTCATGGTGAAGATTTTAGACATTTTAGTGCAATTATTGGTTGGAATGATTTAAATAATTCAATTATTTCAATGGGTGAATCTTCAAAAAGATTTAGTACTTTAATTCAAAATTTAAAAGATAAAACTGATCCTGATGATAGTTTTTCAACTGTACCTTATGAAAAAGGTTTTAACCTTTTATTTCATATTGAACAAACTTTAGGTGGTAAAAGTAATTTTGATCCATTTATTAAGTTTTATTTTAATAAATTTAAATATAAATCATTAGATTCTTATCAATTTTTAGATTCACTTTATGAATTTTATAATTCAAAATCAAATCTTTTAGATTCAATTGATTGGGAAACTTGGTTATATCAACCTGGTTTACCACCAAAACCTAAATTTAATACTAAATTAGTTGATGAATGTTATTCACTTGCTTCAAAATGGATTAATGAAATTGAAAAAAATCCTGATAATTTAATATCAAAATTTAATTCAAATGATATTGAAAATTTTGGTGCAAATCAAAATGGTGTTTTCCTTGATAAATTAGTTTCTTATGAAGGTCAAAATGGTTTTACTTGGAAAAATGAAAATGGTGAAAAGGCAATTAATTTAATGTCTAAAATTTATAAAAAATATCCTGAATCTAAAAATGCTGAAGTTATATTTAGATGGTTTAGATTATTATTAACTGCAAATATAAAATCTTCTTATCAAAAATTAGCTGATTGGTTAGGTACTGTTGGTAGAATGAAATTTGTTAGACCTTCTTATTCAATGTTAAATAAAGTTGATCGTCCATTAGCTTTAGAAACTTTTAAGAAATATGAAATGAGTTATCATCCAATTTGTAGAGCAATGGTTAAAAAAGATTTGGGACTTAACTAGTTTATCGATTTTTTTATATAATTTTTAAATATTAATGGGCTTAATGTAATAGATATATACAACAGAAATAACTAACTTATGTATATATTCATTTTTCCTTCCTTTTTGTAAACTTTTCCTAATTACTAAAATAAAAAAAAAGAACAATAATAATAAAAATAATAATAAAAATAATAATAAAAATAATAATAAAAATAATAATAAAAATAATAATAAAAATAATAATAAAAATAATAATAAAAATAATAATAAAAATAATAATAAAAATAATAATAAAAATAATAATAAAAATAATAATAAAAATAATAATAAAAATAATAATAAAAAACACAATTAACTAATAGATTAAAATACATATTTTTTGAACTTTACAAATTTACAATACATAATATAAAAAGTGATTTCTTAAAAATTTCTAAAGAAAAATTATCTTAAAAAGTACGGTCAACATCCATATCTGCATCACTTACATCAGGACCATACTCATCATCACCATCAACATCAATCAAAGTCAAATTCTCTCCATTATCAATAACTTGCCAAACATTTAATCTTTGATATTTATCAATACATTCTGTTATTTCAGATTCTGTAAAAGTTTTCATCAAACAAATTTCTTTCAATCTTTCCATTGAAACAATATTAGATTTATTTATTTGCATTTGATTTGAGATAAATTCTTTAATAACTGTAAATAATTTTTCCTGTGTAGTTTCTTCAATTTCTGTTTGTCCTTCAAATAATGTATTTTTGGCTGCAGATAATAATCTCAATGCCTCGTCAACATCACTTAATAAAACAGTATTTGAGAATCTGATTCTTGCCAATGCTTGTGACATTCTTAGTATACCAAGTAATGTTCTTGGAGATGTATGAGCAAAAAATGTTTTAGAATTTTCATTCTTTTTACTCTCTTGTCTTAATTTAATATATGTTGAAACAACATAATTACTAACTTCCTTTGTAATAACTGGTTTAAATTGCCTTGCAATTGAAATATATTGTCTCATTGTTTGTTCATCAATTGTTTGAAATTCATTTGTAGGATGTTTATTAAACATATGAACATATGCAACATGTTCTGCTAATTTAATATCATCATCAATATTTGGTTTATCTAAAATTAAAAATAAAATATCAAATCTTGATAATAATGCAGCAGGTAAATTTATATTTTCATTTGGTGACATTCTAGTATTATAACGTCCATATAATGGATTTGCAGCTGCTAAAATTGAGGTTCTTGCATTTAAAGTTGTTGTAATACCAGCTTTAGAAATTGAAATTGTTTGTTGTTCCATAACTTCATGAATTGCAGTTCTATCACCTTCATCCATTTTATCAAATTCATCAATACAACAAACTCCATTATCAGCTAAAACTAGGGCACCACCTTCCAAAACTAATTCATCAGTAATTGGGTCTCTCATAACAGCTGCAGTTAGACCTACCCCTGAAGAACCTTTACCAGTTGTATATATAGCTCTTGGTGCAATTTTTGAAATTGATTTTAATAATTGTGATTTAGCAACACCGGGATCACCCATTAATAAAATATTAATATCACCTCTAATTCTCATACCATCATCCATTTCTTTTGTAACACCACCTACTAATAATAATAACAATGCTTTTTTAATATCTAAATGACCAAATATTTCAGGTGCAATTGATGATGCTAGAATATCGTAAAATGAGTCATTATTTCTAATTTTATCAATCTTTTGTTTAATATCATCTGATAAACCTAAGTTCTCATATTTACGTTTGTGTTGTTTAACAAACTGAGCTTCTAAATAAGTTTCTGTTAATAAACCTGCTTTCAAAGCTTGAAATCCTGTATAGGGTTGTGGTAAAAATATACCCGATACATCAACATAATCACCAGGTGTCATTGATCTAACAAGTGAACCCCTAACATGAATTGTCAACATTCTAGGTATATTTCCTGGAGGAACATCAGATGCTAATTCTTGAATTTTAACATCTTGATAAGGCATAAATTTAGATGCTCTTGTACTTGGAAATAAACGACCTGGTTTTTTATTTTGTTTACAAATTTCTGAAGTACATTCAACTCTTGGATTAAAAGTTTTAGACTTGACTTCTTGGAAATTTTCATGACCACATGCATCACATGTATAAGCTTGAACTTCAACTGCTGGTTTAACATCTGAAACTCTTGTAATAATACCCCTAATTGTTATCAATTGACCAATATAATTACCTTTAACATTTCTAATGTTCAATGGTTTGGTAGTTTTACCTGTTGCAGCTGTAAATGGTTTAAAATATAAATTATAACGTCTTAATAACTGTGGTGGGAACAATTTATCAGTAAATAACTCACCAGATTCATTATCATTGACTGTTCTAGTTGGATCTAAGGCAGAATTCTCATTTTCTTGTAATCTATTATGTTGTTCTCTATCATTGTGTAATTTTCTTTGTTTGATAATAACATCTAAAACAGTATCTTTATCAT
The DNA here is from genome assembly GCA_030570135.1 of Pichia deserticola. Classification (NCBI taxonomy): domain Eukaryota; kingdom Fungi; phylum Ascomycota; class Pichiomycetes; order Pichiales; family Pichiaceae; genus Pichia; species Pichia deserticola. The sequence continues at coordinate 37,039 of JAJLVB010000030.1, read as the reverse complement.
CAATATTAATTGATGGTGGTGGCAAAATTTCATCAATTACTGTTGAAAATAGTTCAATGAAATGATTGGCATTTTTAGGTATTTCTTTTGACAGTTCATTAGAGAGATCTTTGTTACTTTGAAAGCTCTCAAATCTAACTATATCATCTAATTCAACCGTTATATTATCCAATTCTCTATTTGAAATTTTTTGTAATAATAACATGTATTTTGGGCCTGCATCAGGGGAATTTTCTTCTCTTATTAAATCAATATCTTCTTCCCGTCTATCATAAAAATCTTCTAAACGATCTTCATTGGATGAGAATAATGGTGTACTCTTATATTCTTGTAAAAATGATTTAATTTCTTCTTTTAATTTTTCATAGTCTGGGTATGAACTATACGTCTTTGGCAAACTTCTACCAAAATCTCCAGTTAAAACACCATCCATTTTCAATATATAACTTTTACTTCAATTTGTCTATACAGCACACACTAAATATAGTAGAAAAGTAAATTCACAATCATGAAACAATCTGTAAACAATAGAATTGACTATCCATTTGGACGCCTTTTTCAATCTGCAATAAATTTTTATTTAAGGAAAAAGTTTTAACAACTAAAACTTATACCTATAATATATATATATATATATAGAGTGTTTCGCGTGTAATTTTCCCTTTTCGGTAATTAACCCAAAAGGGAAACAACCTTTTCGAACGCTATAAAGTATGGTTAAATATAATATATTTTGATATGCAAAGTTTAGTACACAAACACCGATTCAAGCTAATATGTAGATTGTAAGATAAACTAAAAAATAAAGCAAATAAAAAATAACAAGAAATATAAATAATAAATGATTTTTTTTTTTTAAAAAAAATAGTATACAAAAAACATTGAATGTAAATTTTGAAGTCCAAATTATTACAATTTATATTGTTTTTCTTTTCTGTCATCCTACATTTTCTTTTAGAATAAGAAAGCAATTAATTTATATCCAATTACTTATCAATTGGTTCTTCTTAAGTTATCATAAGGTTCAAAAGGAATATATCTTTTTAAAAGGTCATAACCGGATTCCTCCAAAAATTCAAGTTGAGTTTTCAAAAAATCACCACACACAATATCTTTCTCTTTATCTTTATCTCTAAAATATGCAAAATCCGTATTTTCTTTACAAAAATGTTTTTCAATCATCTTCCATAAGAATGTTTCTAAGTCGAAATCAACTCTTGGATAATCACCACCCAAATTTCTCATTTTTTTACCATCTAAATCTTGTGTACATTTACCATCATATAATGCAAATGGATCCAATTTAGTTTCATGAACATGATAAAACATTGGTTGAGAATTTTCAATTCTAAATTTATCTGTAAATAATTCTGTATAATCATATTTAAAATCTTCACCTTCAGCTTCAATTTTCTCTTCTATACCTTTGTAAGCTTCTTGTAAGTTTTCGTAATCAACAATCGGGTTATATTGGATAATTGATGTATCAAAGAAGATATCATATTTGAAAAATCCATAGGCACGATCAGGCATTTTATTAACTTGATAATATTTTAAATTATAGAAATTTGAAGCAGCAACAAAAGTTTCTTTATCACCTTCACCTGCACCACCTTGTGATAATAAAGGATAATAACCGAATTGTCCATCTAAATTATAATATAATGCTAATAATAAAGCTTTAAAATGAATTTTTTTATTAATTAACATTTCACCCGATTCTGTTGTCCAATCAGGAATTGAACCTTCCCTATCATGTAATGATACATCATTAACTAAAACCTCTTCATCTTCATCTTCATTTTCAATTTTAAAATATTTAGTATCTGTTTTAAAATCATTTAAGTGACGAACTCTTTTACCCAATTTTGTACCTCTAACTTGATAAAATTTAGGTGAAGTTGTTCTACGCCAATAATCTGGCCAAGTAATCATTGTATAATCTTCATATAATTGTGAAGTAAATAATGGATCTGGATTAATTACAGGATAATTATCTGAATCTAATAAGAATGCATTTTCAAAAGATGAAGCTAATAAAGCAAGAGATTTATATTGATAACCAGTTACTTTAATTTCTTCTAAAATTTTTGCATCGAAAACATCTTGTAATTGAATACAACGTGCATTATATTTTGGTAATGTTTTTTCACAAAATGTTTCCTCATATTCATCATTAGTTGGAATAATAACTTCAACTGGTAATGTTGAATCTAATTTTCTTAAAGTTTCAATAACTGAAAATGCAAACCAAGAATATTTACCACCACCAACAATAACATAACCTGAACCTGAATAGAATGATGGGATTATATCTGGTATATTATCAACAATAATTTTATGTTTTGCAGTTAAATCTTCAATAAATTTATCAGGGAAAGTTAAAAAATGATTACAATCATTTTCAGATAGTCTATCACCCGATTCTGCATAAAATAGAATATCATCAATAATAGTTTTACCATTTTCCATTCTCATTCTAGCTTCTAACGGATATGATAATTTATTACCATAAATTAATTCTAATATTTGAGTGAAGAAATGTTTTGTTATTTTATTACCTTTTAAAAAATCTTCAGGTGTTACTAATGATAAATCAGTATCCAATTTAATTGACCAATCTTTATCGTAATCTAAAGGATTTGGATTAATATTATTTTTTTCATCTTCAGTATATTCTTCAATTATATCTTTGATAATATTTTCATCTACTAATTCGTTTTCTGATTCTGTTTGAGCATAAGATGAATCTTGAGGTGATTCAGGGTCAAATTTATGATGAATTTCCTTTTCATTTGATTTATCATTTAAATCGATTTGATCTTTATCATTTTCATTTTCATTATTTTTGGATTCACCTTTAAATTCTTCATTAGATTCTTCATTATGCTCAGTTGATTTTTTTGAATCATCATTTGAATTATAAATTGACTCTTTAGATTCATTTTCAGTTAGATATTTTAATTCTTCTTTTAATTCCTTTGATTCTTCATTTGATTCTTCATTTGATTCTTCTTTTGATTCTTCATTTGATTCTTCTTTTGATTCTTCCTTTGATTCTTCATTTGATTCTTCTTTTGATTCTTCATTTGATTCTTCTTTTGATTCTTCCTTTGAATTATCTTGAAATGACTCTTCTGTTAAATGTTCTACAAAAGGTCCTTTTGAGCTATCTTTTAATATACCTTTAAAACGTTCATTTGAATCAACTTTAATATTTGATTTTTCATCTGATAATTGTTCGTTATCAACCTTTTCATTATAAATATTATTATTATTATTATTATTATTATTGTCATTATTATTATCATTATCTGAAATTATACTTGAAATTGAATTTGATAATGATAAAGATTGTTGATTTATTATTAATAATAAAAATATCAATACAATAATTGAAAGTAAAAGATATTTTATTCTCCTACTTATTAAAATCATTATATATTTATTATATGAGTAAATGATTTTATGAATGAAATGTAAAATGAAGGAAAATAAACAGAATAACAGAATAAAATAAAATGAATTAAAGACAATCAATTAGTTATAAGAAAGAAATGAAATTAAGAGCAGTTAAGATGTATAAAATGTAGAAAAATGGAATAAATTAAAAGAGATTTAAAGAAAATCAAATTTGTTGATACAAGAAAAGTAATTAAAATTAATTAAATGTGTATAATAAGGACTCAGCAAAATTAAACTATAAGATTAATAATATTTATAAATAAAAAACATATGAACGAACAATAAATGCTTGCCATAGAGATTTTAAATGATTGAATGGAAAATAACAGTACCTAATTAAATTTGAATCAAAAAAGAACACCACAATCAGTAAGTTAGAAAAATTTTCTGAGATAGATAGAAAAAATAATGGAGTTTTTTCAAAACATTCAACTTGTAACTGCAGAGGCAGATCTGAAAAGGGAATAAAATTAAAAAAGAAAAAAAAGAAACCTGATGACGGCTTTATAATAATAAATTGTTAGCAATCTCGAACTAAACAGATCAAAAAAAAAAAAAAAAAAAAAAAAAAAAAGAAAAGATAACAAACAGCTTTTCTTTCAACGTGCCCTACTCACTATATGTGAATAATTATTGACTTGTCGCCACTAATTTTGCAATTTTTAGTATACAATTTTATATATTAGTAAACACGATATTAATTATAAGAGAGAAAGTGTACGGGTTTTCAATACTTTTCATTTTTTTTTTTTGCAAAAGATTTTCCGTCAATTAAAATTGGATTTCTAATAAGGTGAATATTCAATTAATTATTTATAAATAAATTTAAACGCGCTTTTACTATATGCAGGTCAGAGATTAAATTTTAAATAAACCATATTTAGCACCAAAATATTGATAAGGTTTAATGCGAATTATTTATTTTATGTAATAATATATTACTACTTTAGGAAATATGAACATTGCTGGTATAAATTTTCTTTTTTTTTTTTTTTTTTTTTTTTAAAAGGGTGAAACATTCTTAACATTATAAATTTTCTATACAATAATAGTAAACGCTCTTTTATACAAATTATAAATTTTCTTATTTACTTCTCAACACTGTTTTTATGTTTTTCAATAATTTTATTTATTTTTATTAAAATTGTCTTTTTTACCATTTGGGTGTATATTCTTTTTTATATTGTTTCAGAATTTTCATTTCTTTATAAAAAGAAAAAAGTTTTATCTTAATTTTATTTTTGACCTATTTAATATTTATGGTCTTATTTGTTATTTTTGTTGTTTTGGTTTTGTAAATAATTAAATCTAATGTTATTTATATTTATGTTGACCATTGCAATTTTTATCTTTATTTTTTTTTATTATTATTATATATTTTTTTTTTGTTTTTTATTAACTATTTTATATTCCTTGATTTTGTCGGAATTTGAATTAATTAATAATTAAAAAAAAAATTTTTTTTTTTATTAAAATTTATATCAGTTAGTAAAAGGTTAACAATATAAATTACTTTATTTTACGAAATATTACAAATAAATATCATCCGTACACCAAGTATTAAGTCTGATCTGATCAACTACTTATTGAAAAACCTTTTATTGTGTAGTATAAAATAAGTAATATTATTAAGTAGAACTTGTTTCATCAGATTAAGAGTCAAAACTATTTATTTACGTATTAATAGATTAATAAAAAATTAAAAATAAAAATTAAAAATAACGAAGACCTTATTATGAGTGGAACTCCTAAAGTTATTTCCACCACAGAAGTTGTTGAAACTAATTTAGAAGTGGATAAATCTGATCCAGAAGAGAACGAGATGAGTGATCAAACTTATCAAACAACCCTAGTAACTATAACAAGTGATATGAATAGTTTAATTAGTGAAGTTGGAGCTGATAATAAGTTAAAAAAGAAACGAGTTGGTAAATTGATGTTTAATCAGGGGAAAAATGTTTTAACCTGGTATAAAAACCTAGTTGAATATATCGAACAATCAACTTCAAATGGTTTATTGAATTTAATCATTAATGATATTTTGAATATTGAGGATATTAAATTACTTAAAAAGAATAGATTAGATTATTCTAAATTTAGAGTTTTCAATGGTGATGAGGAATTAACAGATGATAAGAAGAAATATATGTTATATACAATTGTTAATTCTGGTTTAAATAAAATATTTCTAGCTTACAATTTTACTGAAGTTTGTAAGAAATTTCAAGTATTTAATTGTGAAAATTCATTTGTTGAAGAACTAAGACAACACCTGAATTGTTCTGCTGAAATGTTAAAATATCGTTGTGAGTTCCCTCACAAATTATATTTGGTTAAGAAATTTGGTCAGAACAATGATTCTGGTACAATTAATTCAAAAGTTGTTGAATTTGAACAATTAGTTACAGGAAAATTCATTGAAACAGAATTCGACCAGTTAGAAAATAATTTGGGTGTTCAAAATATCAATACTGTTGCAAAGAAGTATGTTGAAAAGATAACTAAATTTACAGTTACTGATTGGAAAAGATTTTGCCATTACATGATGATGAAACATTTGTGTATGATTACCAATGTTGACGTTGCGAATAAAATCAGAAAAGTTTTCTTAAAAGAACTTAATAATTCTATTCGTGACGGCCGGGAAATTAACTCCCAACCTCTACAAGAAGTTTTAGACAAGTATGAAGGTGATAATAAATTGGCCAAAAAATTTAAATATAAATACGAAAGTGTTTTAGATGTTAAACAAACTCCTATTCGAGACTTTCAAACTTGTACTTCAACTTTGAATAGCCGTGGTTTAAAAAGATTAAATGATTCCACAAGTCCGTCCACCGAATTCAGAAACAATTCTAAAAGACATAATAGCTTAGCTTCTGGGAACAAAGCCTTTCTCACTAAATATAATTTTCCCAAGGTTGAGTTTAATGAAACGATTTCATTTCCTTACACTGCAAGAGATCATTAATTTAGCGTACCGGAACCAGAAGATTACTACTAAAATGGTATCCAGAAATTTATTTGGTGCACTAGATGTGGTTGTTCTCATTTTCCAAACTTACATTTGTTTACAAATGGCCAACTCCAAACCGACCGTTTATTCCGCTTTGCCAGATGACTATTCTTCGATGAAATTATGCGTCTGAATAAAACTGGTCATTTATCTCCTAAATATAGGAAATACTTTAATCAATCAAAATCTGATTGCAGTAATTCTTAACAATTACAGACTTTACTAAATAATACTGTATATAATTTTAATACTATCCTAAATTATAATGAATTTAATTTTAATAAAGTCGCAAAATGTAACCAAGCTAACTAAGCGTTATTCCCTTCTTGTTCATTTACATAATGAGTCTATGTTTAATAATATTTCCCTTTCTGACATCTATATCTTTGATTTTGGTGCTAGGATTTCCGTTGTAAACAAACTTGATGAACTTGAAACCTACAAAAAATACACCACTCCAATTAGAAGTAGCCGGTGGTGGTACTATTTTGGTTAAAAGGCCATAGAACTTTTAACTTTAATGGTTTATCAGTTTTTTGTGTCTTCCTTCCCGAAAGTCCCCACAATATTATCAGTATTCCACAGTTACATCAACTTGGATATGCAGTTTTTTCTACTGGTTCACATATTATTTTACTTAAATTTTAAAACATGTCTGGTTTCATGTTAAGATTTAAGAAATGTCTTTCCGAATTAGATCAAGATTCTATTGTGATGATTTTCCCTTAAATTGGAATGTTACCTTATGTTAATTTTGATTCAAATGCTAAGGTTCATTTTTTATTTCTATCTTGCCTTTCAACATTTAATATCAAGTTTATATTTTTTTTTTTTAAATTATTATAATAATATACACAAATTGATCAATAATAGAAATTTTGATTCTTAAATTGCTATATAGTTAAATAAACTATAATAACAATAATTTACAGATAACATATAAAATAGTGGCTTTACCCGCACCAACCTTATTTAGTATTTAAAGCCATTCATTCTTTAACCTCGCACTTTTTTGCCAGTCTCGCCAGTCTCGCCATGTTTGCTATTTTTCCCAACCAATAAAATCATTTTAAACGCCAACTCGGCGAAATGAGCGAACTTTAATAAGGAGAAAGAAATTACTGGAATTTTTTTTTTTTTTAATTTTTCTTGCACGGGATTTTTTCTTAAATTAATTATCGGTACTTTGACCGAGTATAAAATAAGTGCAATTTCTCCATTTTTGTTTTTTTTTTTTTTTTTCCTCAGCTGATCTTGAACAAAAGGCTTTCTTTTCCTTGTAAATTTCCTTATTAATTTCATTTATTTTTATATATTTATAACTAATTCTTATTTGTTTGACCGATCATTTATTGAAAAAAAAAAAGAAAAACAAAAATAGATTGATAATTATAAAATTACTCTCATTTAATTAACCAAAAACAAAAACTTTCCTATCATTTTATTATACTATTTCTCTACTTTATATTTATTAGTCAGATTAAAACTTGATATTTAGCTCTTTAGTTATTTAATTTTTATTCTAATTATTTTTAATTTAAAGTCCAAAAAAAGCGTATAAAAATGTTAAACGTAATTAATTTAATCACTTCTAATTCAAAATCAAAATCAGATTCAAATCCAAATTCAAATAAAATCTCAAATCAAAAATCTGATTTTGATGCTGATGTTTCAAGATTCCCTTCATTAAATCAAAATGATTCTATTAAGGATAATGATGAAAAAATTGAAACTTATAGTGAACAAAATTTTGATAGTAATTCATCTTCATTACATTCAGATTTTTCAATTGATGATAATGAACTTAAGGAAACAATCTCAATTTCAGATTTATCTATTGGTAAACCTTCATTCTTAGTTATATTTCTAACAATTTTAGCATCAATTTCTGGTTTTATGTTTGGTTATGATACTGGTTATATATCTTCAGCTTTAGTTTCAATTGGTGAATCATTTGGTAAAGAATTATCTTATGGTGAAGAACAATTTATTACAGCTGCAACTTCACTTGGTGCTTTAATTACTGCAATTTTATCTGGTATTTTCGTTGATTATTCAGGTAGAAAACCTTTATTAATGTTCTCAAATATAATGTTTATAATTGGTGCAATTATTCAATGTGCTTCACATACAGTTTGGACAATGATTGTAGGTAGATTTATAATGGGTTTTGGTGTCGGTATTGGATCTTTAATTTCTCCTTTATATATTTCCGAATTAGCACCTTCAAAATTTAGAGGTAGATTAGTTGTTATAAATTGTTTAGGTATAACAGGTGGTCAATTAATTGCTTATGCAATCGGTGCTGGTTTAATTCATGTTCATAATGGTTGGAGAATTGTAGTTGGCTTATCAATGATTCCACCAACTATTCAATTTATTTCATTTTTATTCTTACCTGATACCCCAAGATTTTTAATTATGAAAAATAAAATTGAAAATGCTGAAAAAGTTTTATTAAAAATTTATCCAACTGCTTCAATTGATTCAATTAAATCAAAAATTATGGATTTACAAGAAGAAAATGATAATGAATTTAATGATATTAAAAATCCATTCGTTAAATGGTGGAAAACTGTTTTGGAATTACATAAAACTCCTTCAAATTTTCGTGCTTTATTCATTAGCTGTGCTTTACAATCAATTCAACAATATACAGGTTTCAATTCTTTAATGTATTTCTCTTCAACAATTTTTGAAGCAATTGGATTTGAAAATTCAACAGCTGTTTCAATTATTGTTGCCGGTACAAATTTTGTATTCACAATTATTGCATTCTTTATTATTGATAGAATTGGTCGTAGATTAATTTTATTAATTTCAGTATTTTTAATGATTTGCTTTTTAGTTTTAAATGCAATCGCATTTCATTTTATTAATATTACATTTACAAATAATAGTGCAAATGTTACTGGTAATATTCATTCTTGGGGAATTGTTATTATTGTTGCAATGATTTGTTTTGTTGCCTCTTTTGCAATTGGTCTTGGTAATGTTCCTTGGCAACAAAGTGAATTATTCCCACAAAAAGTTCGTGGTGTTGGTGCTTCATATGCAACTGCATCAAATTGGTGTGGTTCTTTAATCATTTCTGCAACATTCTTAACAATGTTAGAAAATATTACACCAACTGGTACTTTTTCATTATTCGCAGGTTTTGGTTTCTTATCATTCATTTTAATTTTCTTCTGTTATCCAGAATTATCTAATTTAGAACTTGAAGAAGTTCAAGAATTATTAACTGGTGGTTTCCATGTAAAAAAATCAATGAAACTTGCAAAAGCTAGAAAAAATAATGATCATCCAGCTACAATTCACACTGATGATAATTCTGAAAGTTTTGACAGTGTTTCATTGAAAATTTAACTTACAAACTTATAAATAAGTACAATTACTTATTATTACATTGGTACCTTTATTAACTTAATGATTATTTCATTTAAGTTTTATATCCGTTTTTTTATATCGACAAAGAGATGCACCGGTAATTTCATCTCCATTCACATATCATTCATATATTCATAGATATATGAATATAATTTATATACCCATTTATGTAACTTAATAAATATTTAATAAATAATAATTAATGAAAATTTAATAGTCAAATTAATAATCAAATTATTAATAGAATAATTAATAGAATAGTTAATAAAATAGAACGATTTTAAAATATATAATGAAATTTAATATCGAGGGAGTGGATAACCGCATTGGGCAACGATAGGAATATTTACTTTATACTGGAAATTCTAATCGTTTATTATATGATGTATACGTACATATATATCAACATTAATAAAGGTTTAATGTTTTAAATTCCTTAGTTAATAATTTAAAAAATTTACTTATTTATAACTAAATATACAACATATAAGAATGTGTGAACAAACAGGTTATGATTACCTGATTTATATGTGGGATGATGATCAGTCGAAAAACTTTAATAATCTCAAGAGCACAAATACTCAAATTGATTTGAAATCATTGAACTATTTATCTCCACTTAAATCTTTAGATTATATATCATGTCCAATTTGTAAGTTACCATTTATTGAACCTTGGAGTACAATTTGTGGCCATACATTTTGTAAGAGTTGTATTTTTGAAAGTCTGAAAAGTGTACTTGGTGAGAGATGTCCTTTGGATCGTGTTAATTTAAAATTATCAAAAAAACTAAGAAAAGAATTAAGATTAAATAATAACAATGAAAATGAAAATGATAGTGATGAAAATGATAACATTACTGAAAGTTTAGATGATATTGAGAATGAGAGTGATATTTATCCAGCACCTATAATTATATCTAATATGACTGATGATTTAGAGATTTCTTGTTTAAATAGAGATAGAGGATGTCAATGGACAGGCGAAAGATGGAGTATCAAAAAGCATTTACAAGACAATTGTGAGTATACACGTGTGCTTTGTTCATGTGGAGAGCTTTGCGAACGAAGAATATTAATTGAGTTTGGAATGTTAACAAAATTACCGTCAGGAGCATTTTCAGTAATATCAACACAATGTCATATAGATCGAAATATTATTCTAGCTGATGAAAGTGATGCTTATGGGGGTAATTTTAGTGATTTAGATGAAAACATTGATAGTAACAGTATTATAGATAATATTGATAACGACAATAGCGGTAATAATGAACATGAAGTACCTGAAGAACATCATATAAATACTGAGAACACTACTAAAGAACCATTGATAAAGAAATCTTTAAAATTGTGTCCCCATACTCTAATTGAATGTGCTGAATGTGCTACAAGTATTAGACTTATGGATACGAAAAACCATTTAGAACATGAATGCTTGAAAAATATGACGATATGTAGTGGGTGTCATTTATCATTCCCATTAATGCATTTAGAAAATCATCAAAAGCATTGTCAATTAATATATGTGGATTGTCCCGGAGAAAAATATGGTTGTACGTGGAAAGGTCAACGTGAAATACTAAAAAATATACATCAAAGTGAATGTGTATTTATAAAAATGAGTGATTATCTGGATAAAATGGAAAGTAATATAAAAAATTTAAATAAAGAAAGCGATAACTTAAGATTACAAATGAACAGTATGTTAAATGCTGTAGTGAATGGGAAAGTTCATAACTTAGGTTATCCATTAGAACTTGAGGAGATAGGGAATACAAATGGTTGGGAACAATTGCCGATACATAATCATCCTCAAAACATTAACACTAATATTGACATTGATAATGATAATATAGTCAGTAGTGATGTTTCATTAACTCTTCCTGTCGCATCTATTTCTTCCTCTTCATCTTCTTCGTCGTCTTCATCATCATTCAGACATAGAATAAGTATGTCAAAGGTGAAACTACTTATCCGAGAACTTGAAATAAATAAAGATATAAGTAAAACATTAGTTGAAGATAATGTTAATTTAAGAGAACAATTGAATTCTCAAAGAGCAATGATATTAGGTTTACAACAACAGATGCAGTTTATGATGATTGAAAGGAGGAGAATGTTTGTGTCAAAGGCAAGTTCCTCTAAAAATCATGTTGCTACAAAGTTATAACATTTTGTATATTACTTGTATATTGTTTAATCGATTCTATGATAAATATTTAAACAATATTGCTGTTTATTAGTATGCAAACAAGATTTAGAAACTACTAAACTATTCCTACTTATATACAACGAACGACCAGATCGTTAAAATAATGAGCGTGCCATAAATTATTAAATATTTCCTCACAAAATTTATCACAATCATCAAACTAAAGTTTTAAGTATGAGTTGTGTAATATGTTTGATACTAATATTCACTCTTTTTGTTAGATAATTTAAGAAGTTCAAAGATTTATAGTAAAATTAAGTGGAAAATGTGTGAAGAATTGTTAGTTGAGCAGCATATCAATTATGTCAAAGATTTATTTAGACATCCTTCATATCTTATCCACTTTATGGCTGATCACTTGAAGATGAATGCGCTATATTGGGGATTGGGTACTCTATTTTTGGTAGGCCATAAAGATGAGTTTCCAAGAGATGAAGTTATTAAATTTATATTGTCATGTATTGATGATTCTACTGGTGGATTTGGTGCAGCCCCAAATCATGATGCACATATGTTATCAACATTGTCAGCATTACAAGTTTTGAAAATGTTCGATGCAATAGATCATTTATCAACAGTTCAAAGAGATAATTTAGTTAATTTTATTAAAAGTATGCAACTGGATGATGGCTCATTTCAAGGGGATCAATTTGGTGAAGTAGATACTAGATTTGTATATAACGGTATCCAATGTTTGGCAATACTAGAAGAATTGACACCTGAAATTGTAGATCCCGCTGTTAATTGGATTCTTCGATGTCAAAACTTTGATGGATGTTTTGGTATGGTACCTGGTTCGGAATCACATGCAGCACAAGCTTTTACCTGTATTGGTGTATTGGCAATGACCAATTCACTTGAAAAATTACAAAATAAGGAATTATTAGAATGGTGGTTATCTGATCGTCAAGTAGAGAGTGGTGGATTGAATGGACGTCCAGAAAAATTACCTGATGTTTGTTACAGTTGGTGGGTTCTTTCCTCACTTTCAATGCTTGGTAAATTGAATTATATTAATGGTGAAAAGTTACAAAAATTCATACTCGATTGTCAAGATCCTAATAAAGGAGGGATAAGTGATAGAAAAGATAAAGAGGTAGATGTTTATCACACATTTTTTGGAATTGCAGGTTTAAGTTTACTGGGTTATAAGAATTTAGCAAGGGTTGACCCAATTTACTGTCTTCCGTATAATATTACTTCCTCAATAAAAAAATATCCGTATGTATAAACAAAAAATACTATTTTTTAAGATTAGCTAAATATATATATATAGAGAGAGAGAGAGAAACTTATATAGTAATCTTCTAATTATGGAAAATACTTTTATTAAGAAGCGCAACTTTGGACAACAAAGTTGAACGACTAAAAAGTTTTTACATGTTTTATTTTACGATTTAGCTTACTATATAATATTCTTTATAATCTTTTATATAAAATCAAGCAATAACTTACTTAACAAACTTACCTATTACTTTAGAATACCTATCGTAATATTACAATATATATCCCAAATTGTGAAGCATATGATTAATGTAAAATATGGATATTGAAAAATCAAATAAAGGGCTTTAAAAAGGAGACGGCCAATCGCATTATGGAGGTGGTCGAAGAAGTCCTTAGATAGATATTCGGGTATCCGATGAAGTGGACTTTGAATCTGTTGGATATATTGGAACTAAGGGATTGAATGTAAAACCATCAAGACGGATGAAAAAATACTTGAAAAATAACTGAAAATTTTGTGCTTCAAAATTCCGAAGAAAATTTGAACGAGTTCTCCTATTGGAACGGTATTTGAAAATTGATTGATTGAAGAACGGAAGTGTTCCACAGTAGTATCAGAATTAGAATTCCAGAACATTGGAAGGATGAAATGTGCGTTGGCTAATTTGGACTCTTATGGAGGCAGGTTCGACTTTAAGCTTCAGCTCCATGTAATATTACGATAGGTATTCTAAAGTAATAGGTTGGTTATGAAGTAAGATCTTGCTTAATTCTATAAAAAATTATAAAGAATATTATATAGTTAACTAAATTCTAAAATAAAACATGTTAAAACTTTTCAGTCGTTCAACTTTGTTGTCCAAAGTTGCGCTTCTTAATAAAAGTATTTTCCATAATTAGAAGATTACTATATAAGTTTCTCAATTATGTTACATATATATGTAACTATACTAGTAAACCACTCTCAATTTTGTAGTTTGAGAACTTGGATAATATTCCAAATAGTTTCCGTGAGAATTGTTATAAAATTTGCCCACATTAGAGACTAAGCATCCCTTATACATAGTCGATAACGTAGGTGCTGAAGAATCAGCCATTATTAAACAATCCGGTAGAGGTAATAGATTCAGAATAGGCCAATAATTTGGTAAAATTTGTCTAGTTTTAGAGGCAAAGGGTGATAAAATACCTTGATCTAGCAAAGTTTTAGTTATTTTCAAAAATTTACTTTCATCTGTCGTTTCTTTTGCTGTTAACTTATCGATTTCTAAATTTTGACTGTTATTCAAAAATGACATTTGAGAGGATGCTATAATATTGGAAAAAATGTTGGAATTGCCATTAATGTTATTCTGTCTTGTAGCTTGGTCTATCTCTTCTTGATCCAATTCACATAAATAAGAAAAATCGTTTCTTCTAAGTGTTTCACCTAGTTCATCTTTGACAATTGCAATATCCTGTGAAAGATAATTAATTCTACATGGATTAGAAGACCAAACCACATCTTTTGCAACACGTGCTAATCGTGAACCAAATACCGTTGGTATTTTCATATGTGGCCAAATAGAATTAGAATTTTTAGTTACCATTGACATCCATGGATCCTCATCCCCTGGAACAAAAATAAGTTTGCAATGTTCACAGATATTGGTGAATTGTTCTAAGATAGATGCTAAGTTATCAAAACTAGCTTTATAAGCACCAGATGATGTCATATTGTTTTGTGATGAACCTTCAGTTACTGTTAATGCTTTGGATGTAAAAGGACCTATAAAAACTATTGAGATTGCTCTATCATGAATATTTATAACTACATGCTCTTCATTTTCCTGTTGATTTAATCCATTCTTCCTCTTTTTTTCTGCTTCTAAATTGAAAATTAATTCTCTTTCTAATTCTTGTAATGTCTTTTTCAGTTTTGTTATAATTTTCAAATCATCTAAATATAAATCACCACCTAAAACAACTATTTTATGATCTTTATGTTGAGTTATTTCTTTCTGTGTTAATGATTTCATTGTCAGATCAATTTTCCCATTTTTTGAATAATCCCAATTGAAATCCAAATAACCCATAGCATCAATTGATGATGATCTATCCTCAGCTGGTGGATGAGCAATCGATAAAACATGAAATTTACCCGCTGAAGAATAAAATCCATCAACTATTAAAAAGTTTCCTGAAACAAAATATCTCTCTGTTGAAAAAATACATTGCTTTAGAACTAGTTCTATCTTATCTGTATCATCTTGTAATTGCCATATACCAAATGAGTTTAAAGTAACTAAACCAAATAAAACAAATCTTTGTTCATTTCTTCCAAGTAGATTTTTAACTAGGGTAAGATATTTTGGTTGATGTGTTTGATTTATAATTTTAGATTCTCCTAAACTATCATACTTCATTTTATGAAAAATATCATTTCTATAAATTCTATCTCGTAATAAATCAAGCCTAGTTAGATAAAAATTTATTACATCATTCGAATCTGGTAATTGTATTAGCTTTGAGGCTTCTTCAGGAAAATAGTCAAATTGTTTACGTCTCATATCATAAGCAAATTTAGTATAGTGATTGACTTCTAATACTTTAAAGTATGATGTCCAATCTATCAACTCATCACTATCCAATTCCAAAATATTTTCAATATTATTATTACTATTATCATCAACATTTTGTAATCCCATAGATTGAGAGCTCATTATCATGGAAGAGTCATAAGTTGTAGTATCAAAATGTAAGGAGTCGTCTGGATCTAATTCATCTAATTTACTTTGAGATTTGTTCTTCAACTTTTGTTTTTGTTGTTGTTGTTTCTTTTTTATTCTTTGTTCATTTGCAGTAATCTCTTTTATAACTTGACTTACACCATTACCATCAATGAAAACTCCACGACCTTGTTCTTTCCATAATTTTGCAATAGCATCCAAAAAAGCAGAAGTCTTGGGATCTCTTTTCCACTTTGTACCAAATCGACGCCCAACATATGAAGCCAGCTTCTCTAAGGCAGAAGATTGAACGTTCAAACCATATTTTTTTGAAAGTACTCGATAAGCAAAAGGTCGAAAAACTGAAGGATTTAAATCAATTGGTAAAGTTGGTTCGGTCATCGTTGAAGGCTCTATAAACGAACTATCCATTTTGGTAGGTTTTTCTTCAATATTATTGAAGAAATTCTTTTAGAGAAGATAAATCTTTGAGTCCTTAACTCTTGTATCTAGTTATTTTAATCTATTCTAATATCAAATGTATATAAATTTCATGTGAGGCCTAAGATATATATATATATACTAAAAATCACCGCGTTGAGAACATTGAAAAACGACGCGTAGTTTTTGCTAACATCAAAAATAATATCAAACATAAATAAAGGAATTCCCAAACGTCCTTTCTATTTCACACGGGGAACACTGTTTTGTTTTGCGACTTTGGAGAGTACAAATAGTGCATTAATTAATAAAGTATATATATATATAACCAGAATGTCATATATACCTACTATGACACCTTTGGAGCAATCTCGAAGAGAATTCAGAAGCTCTTCAAGACTAAATTCATTAAATAGGGTAACAAATACATCAAAGATAAATCCAAGACCATCACAGGTTAGATTTGAGGCCGATAAACCTTTAAACAAAACAACAATATCATTGGACGTATCAGAAAGGGAAAGAAGGAAGCGTGAAGCTTTAGAGTTTTTAAGAAGAGAAACCAGAAAATCCAACTATTCTATAGGAACACAACCATTGGGTTCAACAAGTCGAATATCAAGTAGATACTCTACGACGTCTAATGTTAGGAAAAATCCGGAAACTTTGAAAACTTATGAATTACTGGGAGAAAATCCAATAAGGTGTGTACCCCCAAGTTCTAAATATTCAATATACGATGATCAAACTATTAAAAATATAACTAAAGATTCATATATTAAAAATCCATTAAGATATAATTCTCGTATAAGTGACATCAAATCACGAGTTTCAAAACCTTCGATATTATCTCAATCTCATAATTCAAGAAACAATAGTTTACTAAATTCATTAAGTAACTTAGGATCAAAAGTTTTCAGATCAATATTATATAATGAACAAGATACAAATATAAGTGAACCTCCAAATAATTCATCTTATAATTCAATGAATTCTGTAGATTATATTAATTCCAGAGAAGAGTTTCTGAAAAATGAAATAAAACAAAAAGAGTTAGATCTTCAATTAGCTGAGAGAAAAAGATATTTGGATGAGTTAAATAGAAAAATTGAAGAGACTGAAAAACGTATAACCGTTGAATCACCAATTCAACAATCAAAAAATATTGATAAACAAATCGAAAAATTAGATGAGAGATTGCAAAATATATTAGAAGGTGTACAATCAAGTTCAAATGAAAAACTGTTAAAAGAAATGGAATCTATAAGAAATGAACTAACTACATTACGTCGAAAACAAGAATCTAATAATATGAGATTTGAGTCAAAATTTGAAGATATGAAATTAGAAAATCAACTTAATAGGCAAAAATTTGATCAATTATTTAATGAACTTGAGGAGAAAAGGAAACAGCTAGATCAAGAAAAAAATATGTTAATTAAAACATTTAAAATGAATGATCGTAATTTTAAAAATGAACCAAACGATTCCAGTTTCATAGACAAAGAAACTAAAAATTCAATAAAAAAACAAAAATCAACGTATATCGATAGTTTCGATGCTTTTAATAGTTCTTCAGAAGCTGATAAAGATTTTAACGATGAAATTGAAGATGAGCAAAATGAAGAAGAAAATGAAGAAAATGATTTTGATGATGATATTTTGAGATATATTATTAAAAATCGTCGAAAATCAAATATTAAATCAAAAAATGTCAGAAGTAAAATTAAAAAAATTAGAAATAATTTGAATAATATAGACAGTGTTACAAAAAAGTGAGAAATCGGTTTCTAGAAAATATATATATATATATATATGAATTATAAATGTTTATAAAATTGACTATTTATACATTTACACATTTATTTATGTATCTTGAGAATGTATTAAATATTTTTTTGTACTATTATTAAATGAAATGAACTGTGAACGATCGAAACTGAAAATCAAATTAAAAGTAAAATTAGATGCTTTGGGAAAAAGCAAAAGAACAAAAATGTAAAAAAAATTGTTTTAGGTATTTTAGAATTTCAAAAAATCAATTATTTTCTGTGTGGACTATGGAAATGTCTTCTAAATATACTTACGATTGAATCTCTTTTTTCGTAACTACTTTTGGTAGAAGTATAATCACATCCAATATCGACTTCATCACCTGAATTGTATGCATAACAAGTTGTACCAGCTGAACAAGTCATTTTGACCCATGCACCAAAATTACAAATTGCAAAAGCACCATCTTCTGAACAAGCAATTTCACCCTCTGTACATGATGTTGCAGAACCTAAATAAAGACCTTTTGAAAAGTTTTCATTAAAACATTGAGCTTTTGCTAAACCATTTAAAGATGAACAATCAGAATAAGTTTTACTTTTTTGTGAAGCTGTTTGTGTTGATTTTGATTTAGAAGCAGTTGTTAAAGTTGATAATGTTGTTGTAATAAAATCTAAAGATCTTGCATCAGCAACTTCTGGTGTTTTATCAAAATCATTATTAGCAGTGGTAGTAATTGGAGTTGCAGTGGTTTTTGGTTCTGTAGTTGTTTGAGCTGTAGTCGTTGGTTTTGTGGTTGTTGGTTTTGTGGTTGTTGGTTTTTTGATTGTTAGTTCTGTAACTAAATTAGTAGAGGAAGATGTTGAAGATGTTGATTTCGTTGGTAATGTTTTTGTTGGTAATATGGTTGTGAAAGTAGTTGAAGAAGTAGTGGAGGAAGTAGAGGAAGTTGTAAAAGAACTTGTGGTTAATGTTTCAATTAAACCTGATGAATAAGCACTCTCTAAAAGTGACTTAAGATTATTACCAAAAGTGTCATCATTAACAACATTTGATCTTGACCATGAAGCATCCCATAAAGCAAAACCACCAAAATATTTATCTTCATTATTGTAAATATAAGTTTCAAATGTAGATTTAATTTTACCAATTGTTGCATAACCAGAGCCTGCAGCACCACTACCAGCTGGTAAACCAACAAATAATTTTATATCTTTATTTGGTGAGACAGTTTCTGCATAAGTATTCCAAGTATCCCAATTAAAATTCGAACCAATTGTTGAACAATAATTATTATAAAATTGAATGAATGCAAAATCAATTGATGCATTTTCTAATAAATCACCAACAGATGCATCAGGATAAGGACATTGAGGTGAAGCTGATAAATAATAATTTTTTGAAGTATCAGCATTAAAATATGTTCTTAATTTATTTGCAAGAGCTGCATAACCAGTTGAAAGATTATTTTCAATATCAAAATCAAAACCATCAACAATTGAAGTATCAAATGGTCTATCAATTGAAGAATCAAAACCACCACCAAAAGTATTCCATAAAGTTGTTGCATAATCTTCAGCATCTGAATCTGAGGAAAATCCATAAGCACCAGAAGCACCACCAAGGGAAATTAATATTTTTTTACCTAAAGATTGACAAGTTTCAATATCTTGACCAATTTGAGTACAATGTAATAAACCGGATGAATATGTATTACCACAAGCATTTGCAAAATTTACTTGAGTATCATAAATCGAACCGAATTCATCAATAAAAGAAAGAATAATAATATCTGCATTTTCAGTTTGACAAGTTGTTGCTAAATTTGTTTGTGAACCTTGCGAATTTTGACCCCAATAAATGGCAACATTGGTATGTTCTGAAATTGCATATACAATAGTTGAAAAAATTGGTAAGAGTGCAAATGAATTTAACATTTTATATTATTATTGGCTTTTGTTTGTTTATTTTATACTTAAAGAGTGACTATAGTTAATAAATTAACAATTATTTGAATATTATTTTTTTTTTAAAAAAAGAGTGATTAATAGTTGGAAAATAGTAATAAAATTATTAAATAAGTTTTTTATTGAGTTGACATAAACTTAATTTATTCAATTATTTATTTCTTATTGATATTTACTAATATATAATTGTTATTTGATAAATGAGTGTAATGAGTTAGACTTTGTTTAAAAGAAGAACAAATGAATGATAGAAAAAAAGAGTAAAAGCTGGGAAAGGAAAAAAGAAAAGGGCAAATAAACTATTCAAACAACTTTATATGAAGGAAAAATAAAGAAATTTAGGAAAATATTAACAAACCAAAAGAAATTGAAATATTTAACGGATAAAATGGAGATAAATATTGAATTAGTGGCTATTCATGGATATTTATATTTTGAATAACAAATTTCAAATTGTATTAATAATTTTGAAACAAAAATGGAAAGTCAATGATTGTAATCAATAGCTCACTGCATGAATATTTGAATTAATTTACTGAATGTTAATTTAAACTTAGTAAACTATTAAAACAACAATAGAAACCTTAGAATTCAAAGTCTGAGTTTCCTAAATAGGAAAATAGATAAGGCCAGCAATGCTCACTTCATTCACATGATAAATTAAAAATGCTTGTTATAACATGTGCGAATTAGGCAAAAAAATATAATAAATTGTATAGAATTAACAAAGTGATAAAAACAATCACAATAAAAACTGGTGGCTGGTTACATTTATTTACCGAATTTAGACAAATTTTATACAAATCTAGTAATTAACCATGTTTTAGTATAATTAAAAAATCTATTTTTTACTTGAAAAGTCCAGGAACCATCTACATCTAAATAAGGTATTAGTTATTCGTCATTGTCACATTGTTAATTTCGGCATTTAGATTATAATTAGTTTTCTATTGTTTAATTGTATTCTTTTAAGAAACACTTTATTATTATTGTATTGTTAAAATAGTCTAAATTGCAAGATTGCTTTTATATCTTCGAATTTTTTTTTTTTTTGCAATCATAAGGTAAAAGTAACTAGACTTATAATTTCTTTTTCTATTTCTTAGTTAGTCTTTTACTAAAATATGATGTATGATTTATAGAAAAGAAAGATTAAAAAATAAAATACAAGGGAAAAAAAAAAAAGAAAAAGAAAAAGTAAACAATAATTAATAAATATGATAAATAAGATAAATAATGAAATAATATTTAATCAACTTATTATATAAAAATAAACTCTACTTCTTAATTCAGCTGTTGATTCATCTGTATCATCTTTAAATAATGGAGACCAGTGTTCCATTTCAATAAATTTTGAATAAAAATTAAATGGTTCTTCTTCAGCTAATGTGAAAAAATCTAAATCATTTTGAAATAATTTTGGTCTATGTGGTGAAAATGTTACTAAAATTTTACCAGTAATTGGAGTTAATAATTCACGACAAGTTTTTAATAATTTTAAATGTTCACTATGATTAAATATTACATCACTTAAAATTATTATATCAAAAGTTTTATTAATATTATTTGTTTTATCTTTTAAAATTGAAACAATTTCATTAGTTGAATTACCCCAAATAAAACCTAAAGCTGAACAATTTTTTGAAACTTTATTTTCAATTATATTTTTATTTATATTATTGATTAAATTTGGATCTGGATAATCTGTTGAAATTACATATTTTGCACCTAAATGAGCTGATAAAATTGATGGTAAAGCACCACCTGAACCAACTTCTAAAACAGTTTTATTTACAATTAAATCATTAGCATTTTTTTCAATAAATTTTGCTAAATATAAACAAGCGTGAGTTAAAATATGACCATATAATGGAGATGAACCAACTAAATTAATTTGTAAATCTGTATTTGTTGTTAAAGTTGAATATGTTGCAAGTGTACCTGGTTCATCAATTAAAGTATTTGATTCATTTGTTGCGAATAAATTTTCGGGTATAATTTCTTCTGACATTTTTTAAATATTACTTAGTTATTCAAAAAAAAAAATTTTTTATTTATGATTAATAATCAATTTGAATTATCATTAAGAATATATATTGTATATGATATGCAAGTGGATATATAGCTTATGGATTTATATATATATATATATTAATAATATCAAATAATATCAAATAATATCAAATATAGTGTTAAACGAAATGATTAGCTTTCTTACTAATCAATCAATCAATCAATCTATGATTAAAGAAAATTTGAAAATTTCAGCTTAGTTAACTGGCGAGAATGTGAAAAAGAAAAAATTCAAGGAATATAAAGATTTTTCTCAAAAAAAAAAAAATTTAAATATTTAATTATTCAACCAAATATTAAAAAATCGGGATATGAAATGTATATAAATAAAAATTTGGCTGTGCAGAAGAATAAAAATTTAAATTTAAAACTGATGTAAGCACCGCCTTGTTTTTTTAGACGCTATTTCCTTAGCAACTATCTTTACTATATTATATTATATTATAAACTATGCAATAATACAAATAAATTCAAACCCACCGGTCCCTTTTGTTTACCACCGGATTTATCAAATTTATAGCCTCCGCTCTGTTGGACTGCTTATGTCAGCATTTTTGCCACTGACTTGGCTTTTTCTCTAACAGGAAACTTAATTTTCAGTATTTACAATTTTAATTAATTAAACGGCTGTACACACATACACACAATAAAATTTATTATAAGTGGAGTGAGAGTGTGATAGTAAAGATTTTACACAATTTCGATATAAAATTAACTTCTTATATTCTGTATATATCATATATAATACTATAATTTGAACTTAACTAATAAGTAAATTAAATATAATTATCTCTTACAATCTTTATCTACACTTTTTCTTTTACTCTATTTTAGTAAATATTTTGTAATAAATTTAGTTATATTCCATATATCGACCATTTATTAATTATATATACTATTAAGGTTTTACCCTCACTCACTTATTTTTTATTATATCAAATATTTTATTTAAACAATACCCCCCCACACAAACACACACTAAAAAAAAATTAAATAGAAAGCTATTTATAGCAATAAACTATAATTAAATAATATTTTTTAAACTTTTCCATTATTCATTGCTTACTTCTATTATATTCATTCGTTCAAAGGAAGCAACAACTATAATATCAAAAAAATATTAATAAATTTGAAAAATAAATAAATAAATAAATAAATAAATAAATAAATAAATAAATAAGGATAAAATATTCATATATAATAATGAAATTATTATTAATTATTAATTTATTATTATCATACTCATTGTTAGTATTAACGTTAGATACAACTTCATTAACAAGTTCAAGTACAACTATAGCAAATGCGGCAACAACAGCTGTAACGGCTGCTACAGCAACAGGTATAACCGCAACTACAACGAATACAGCTTTAACGACAACAGTATCATCGACATCTTCAACAACAACTTCTTCAAATACAACTAAAACTACAAATGATAAAACAACATTAACTAAAAATACAACTAAAAAGACAAAAACTTTAGATACTCGTACTTGGGTTTGGATTACAGTTACAAAAGGTGTTGTGGTTTATGCAACTTCAACTCCTTGGGTTCAACCATTTTATCCAATGTATACATCAATCTCAACTTGGTCTTCAGGTAGTATAGGTTTAGGTACAATTAAAGGTTCTGTTGGTGTAACTAGAACTTACCCATATAAGTAATCAACTAATCTTTCTAATCACTCATTTGGATTAATGTTTATACTCTCCTTTTTGATTTTTTTTTCCTTCTTTTTTTGCTTTTCTTTGGTTGTTTTTCTTTTATTTTTTGTTTGTCTGTATTTTAAAGAATTTTGGTTCATATTCGGTTTTTTTTTTTTTTTTCAAATTTAATTCTACAATACTTATTTTACTCTCCTATTTCCAATTAATTTAGATATATGTAAGTTTATTAAAATATATATATATATTGCATTTAACTATATAATCTCTTACCTTTTTTTTTTTAATTAATTATTATTATAAATTTCATTTATCATTTACTAATTTATATTATTATTAAGCAAATAAAGAAAATTTTTAAAATAAGATTAAATTAATTACATAATAATTAATGGTTTTGCACCTCTATTTTCGGAATCTTTATGTCTTAAAAATTCTATCTTTTCTTCATCACCTAATTTTAATACTTTCTTAAAAGTTTCACCAATTGCTCTTAATTTTGCTTCATCACATGATTTAGTCCATAAACCAATCTTAACTGCACTTTTTCTAACATTAAAAACAACACCATTAACTTCATTTTCATCTTTTTCAATTGTTTCACCAATAACACTTAATAAAGCTCTAATCCAAAGTTCATTTAAATCTTCCCTTTTACCTTTAAATTGACAAAACCATTTACCACCTTTTGCATTTTCTTCATCTTCCCATTCTGGTCTAATATCATTTCTAAATAAATGATAATCTGATCTTGGTGGTAATTCATTAACTTTTGGAATTGCATGGAAAATTCCCCAAAATTCTTCAACTGTATTAAATTTAACAACTGGTTTTAATAATTCAGACCAACTTTCATTATTATCAACAGGTGGTTTAGTATACCATAATGTCCAACTTGAATTAAGTGGATGTTTAACATTAAATTCATCATTGTTTTCTAATACTGTTGTATCCTTTTTTTCATCTAATGATAAATCTTTAGTTGCATTGTTTAATTCTTCGGTAGACATCTAAATTAGTTAATTGATTAATTATTAATAAAAAGTTTTTAATATATATAATTGTTAGTATCAAATCATAAGAATATATATATATATATATATATATATAGTTTATATTTTTTCTTTATTTATTTATAATATAAATTTCTAAATTTCTCGTCATCACCAAAAACTGAAAATCCCATCATATATTAATACATACCTTAGAGAGACAAAAATGAAACGTATACTTGTTAGACAAATAGGAAATCCAAAAGAATTAAGCACAAAGAGGTATAACAAATAAAAGATTGATTAACAATAACTGATCCCATTTCTCTAAATCCATGAACAACTAATTCGCCAACTTTCCTTTCTCTCTCTTTCTTTTCACTCTGTCTTAATAATTTACCGTCAAAGTTTTTTGTTTCATGCGACGAAAACGGGGAAATTTTTTATAGTATTAAAAAATTTTTTTTTTTCTTTATTTTTTTTTTTTTTCCATTAATTTTCCAAAAAACAGGCGTCGATAGACGCCTGTTTTTATCATCATCTATTTGAATTTATTATAATTATTATAATTATTATAATTATTATTATATCTCTCCAATATCACTAGAACTTTAATATTAAGTCATCTTTTATTTCATTCCATTGTTTTAGCATAAAAATCTATTCAATCAAGAATGCAAAATTTGGAAAATGAGAATAATGAGGATAAAAATAAAAGACAAACAATTATTATTGATAGAGGTTTAACTCAATCAGGTTTAAAAATTCATGGTATTAATCCAATTTTTTTAATTGAAAAAATTCTACGTGAAAAAATTCAAGATTCAAGTTATTGGCATATAACGGCATCAAAATTAAATTTTTATCAATTACTTGATGAATGTGTTGAAAATGTTAATTTAATTGGTACATATTTAAATAATTCAAAGACTAAAATTTCAAAATTTATAACTTTATTATTTAGATTATTACAATTTAAAATAATTGATTTTGAAATTGTTAAATGGATTATAATTGGTGATCATGGTTTTAAATATTTAACAGTTTTATTTATGTTATATGCAAGATTAATTTGGGAAAATTCAGTTGAAATTTGGAAAATTTTAGAATTAAAATTTAATGATTTTAGAAAAATTAGAATTATAAATGAAAATGGAATTGTTTCAATTACTCATATTGATGAAATTGTTGATTTACTATTAGAGAATAATAAATTTATTGATATGGCATTACCAAAATTAGTTAATAGATGGGTATTAGAAGATAAAATGGAGCTACAGGAACGTGAGAGTGATTTAATGGATGAATTTGAAAATGAGATCAACCAAGAAGATGAAGAATAAAAATAATAATAATAATAATAATAATAATAATAATAATAATAATAAATTGTTGATTTATTACATATTTATTTGCTATATAATTTACATAATTAATTTAGATAATTTCATGTTTTCTTTTTTCTTTTTTCTTTTTTCAGAATCCTCTATTTTTTGCTCTTGATGTTCGTTTTGGTACTTTTGTTGTATTACTAGAACTGTTATTTATTTGATTATTCAATTGAGATTTCCTTTTCGTTTTAAAGATTGGATCTGTTAATATAGAATCTAAATTTAATTCATCGGGTAATAATACCATTCTAACCTGACTTCCTCGTATTGTCATATGTTCTAAAACAGATATTGAATTATCAATAGTTGTCATTTTGACATCCTTTAAATTAATATTCATATTCGGCGATACTGATAAAATTGTACCTTGAACTAAATTTCCATTTTTTAGTTCAACTTGAACAGACTCATTCTGTAATTTCATCAAAAAATATACCAATTTCATTTTATAATCAATATCTATCCGTTTAATATTTATTATTATTTGTTTATTTTTCTAATAAATAAATAAATAAAAAAATATAGAAATAAACAAGTTTTTGCTTTAAAAGTTCAATAAAAATTATCCATTTTCATGAAGCCTAGAACTCGCCGCGCTTTTGAGTAGTTGAAATTCTTTTGCTGTTCATATTTTCTTTAGTGTTTTGCTTAGATTTTAGTAGGGCGGGCGAGTCCTGCTGTGTTTAATTTTTAATTGACCTTCCTTCACTGATATTTTTTGTTGTTTTGTCTTATTCTTTTGCCTTATTACAAAACATAACTAATATTGGTATCGGTATTGAAGTAAAAAACTTACAATGGTAAATTTAATTATTAATCCTGTCTCTAAAAAATTTAAAAAGATTAATTGCGATACTACTCCAAACACGCGTTTATCAGCAATTATCGATGCTTATGCAAAGAAAAACAATGTTTCGGATCCAAATAGAATTAAATTCTCTTATATTCCAGATGATAAATTGAATAAAAAGAAAATTACATTAAAAAGTTATTTAACACTTGAAGAAAATGGTTTAAATTTTACAGAATCTTCAACAATTCAAGTTTATGCCAAAGATGTCGGTCCACAAATTGGATGGAGAACTGTTTATTTTATTGAATATTTAGGTCCAATGATTATACATTCATTATTTTATTATTTATATTATGATGCAAGTAATATGAATTATACACAACTTCTCGCATATAATTTAACTTTATTACATTATTTAAAAAGAGAATATGAAACTTTATTTATTCATACATTCTCAGCTGATACAATGCCTTTAGCTTTCTTATTTAGAAATTCAGGTCATTATTGGATTATTAATGGTTTATTTATTGCATATTCAATTTATTCACCACAAGATAAAATTTATGATACTAATACAACAACTGGTAAATTACTTAAATTTGTTCATCATGTTGAAGATCGTTCACTTGATGAATTAAAATGGTTTGGTGGTGCAATGATAATTTTTGAAATTTGTAACCTTTACTGTCATTTAATTTTAAGAAGATTAAGATCAGATGGTTCAAGAGAACATAAAATTCCTAATGGTTTTGCATTTAATTTAGTTTCATTTCCAAATTATTTCTTTGAATCACTTTCTTGGGCTGTTTTTGCAATTATGACAAACAATTGGTCTTCATATTTCTTCCTTGTTGTCGGTACAGGTACAATGATGATGTGGGCAAAACAAAAACATGCTAAATATAAGAAAACTTTTGGTGATAAATATCCAAAGAATAGAAAAGCTATGTTCCCATTTATTTTTTAAGGGTTTTTTTTTCTTTTCTGATTTACGATTAAAGCCATAAGATAAATTTAAATATGTTTTTATTTTAATAAATAATATATATATATATATATATTTACGTATCACTTTCTGTATAAATTGCCTTATAAATAAAGAACCAGACGAAACTATATGATGTAACACCCAATTGTTATCTTACATGCTTAAAACAGCTACATGTAATAAATGAGTGTACACGCAAATAAAATTTTATTATATCAATTGGCTAAACATGTGCGCAACCGCAACCGCAACCGCAACCGCAACCGCAACCGGACTTAACTCTTTGTTGTTATTATTGCTTGATTTATTTTTGGCACTGCTGACATTTACTATCCGAATATAATAAATTGCGTTCAACAAAATCTACGTTTCTACTTTCTCATTCCTTCTTATTTATTTTGATACTTGCTAAAAGTAAGAAAATTGAACATTTGAATTTGCAAGATGCCTGATAATCCAACAAGTGTGGCACCAAATCAAGACTCCGCTGTTCAGCAACAACAACAAACAAATTCGATAAGTTCGTCAACCTCAAGTAAGTTTTCGGATAATTTAACAAAAACTATTAGTAATGATACATTAAATAACACTGCAGCTGCTTCAGGGATTGAAAGAAAACAATCAACGAGATGTATTAGATCTCCATTACCCTCAACCATTTCACGTCAGCATAATAGTGGTACTAATACGAATCATCATAGACAGTATGTTTTACTGAGAGACAAAACCTCAAATAATACAAACAATAACAGTATTACAAATTCACCAAATATTCTTCAAGATTTTTCAAGTAATCCACAATCACCTCAATTACTTTCACAACAAACACAATCAATAAATATAGGTAAACCAAAACCTTATTTAAGAAAACAACCTTCAGCAAAATACGTCTTCTCAGTTGATGATGATGAAGATGAAGTTGAAGAGGATTTGACACGTGAATATTTAGAAGGTTATACCGATGCACTAAGACAAAGGTTTAAAACTTCTTCACAACAATCACCACTATTTACAAATGATTTATCAAATCATAATTCAAATTATGATAATAAAAAAAGAGAATTGGAACAAGATGTCATAAATAATTTACAACAAGCAAACAAAAATATTAAAACTTTAAAAGAACTTGAATCTGATACATTGCATAAAAATCAAGAAACTTATGAAGATGACGACAACTTTAATAACGATAATGACTCTTCACAGGGTAATAGTAATGATATATTCAATAACAATAAATTTACTAATGACAATAATGTTATTTATAATAATAACATACCAAGTATTCAAAATGATGATGATGATATTGATGATAATGCATCAATTATGTCGAATGAATCATTTACATTAAAGGAAAGACAAGTTGCAATTAATGAAACTCATCCGTTCGGTATCAGAATTTGGAAACCTGCAATTTATAAAAAAGATAGAAGTGTTCAAAAAGAAGCAGAACTTGATATTCATGCTATTCCAGGTACTAAACCAAATGTTAGTTATTCAGTTAAATTTTTTAATATAATTTGGGCTTGTACTTTTGGTTTACTATTATTTTTTACTTGTATGATCTTAGGTACAGTTACATTTTTATTTTCAATGTTTTGTAATCCTAGAACAAACTCTTCTATTAGATATGCTAAGTTTTACTGGAATTTGGGTTTTTACATACTTTACCCTTTTGGTAAAATTGTTATCCTAAAAGCAGAAAAAAATTATATTAATGAAGATGCTAATGTTGGTAGTTCAATCGATGAATTTGCTAGATGGAGAACAGAAAATCAAGGTAAGTTATTTTTTTCAGCACCAAACGCTTTCAATACTCACAGACAAGAATCAGATGAAAACAGTAATAATAACAGTAATGATAATAATAATAAGAATAATTATAAAAATAATGATAATAATAATAAGAATAACAATAACAATAAACATTACAATAAAAATAATATTACAAATAATAATAATAGCAATCCAACATTAACTGGTAATTTTAAAAATTATCCTACTGATACAATAAATAATGAGAACGAAGAAGAAGAAATCTTTTACAAAAAGCGTTTCTTTGGTAGAGGTGATTGGAATATTGGTCGAATTGTATTTTATATTCAATATTACTTAATTTTGTCTCCTATTGGCTTGATAATTAGTTTTATTACTTGGCTTTCAGCATTTTGTATCCCAATGACTAAAGTTTTGTTAATTATGGCAAGTCATATAAGACGTCATCCTCTTGCACTCTCGTTTGAAGATGAAAATAAATATTATCAAAGACAATTAAATAATCCTCAATCTTGTGAAAATGAATCATTTTTAATTCTAACATATCGTTCATTTGGTTTCCATTATTATAGATATACTGTTGACGGTACAAATATTTTTTTTATCAATTTAAATTTTCTTGTTATTTTTACAATTTTAGATTTTTATTTTTTTAAGCAAAGATTTCATTGGGTTAGCCCTTTAACCGACTCAACAGTTATTTTTGGTTTGTGTTTAGTTTCTATCATTCCATTAGCATATTTTATTGGTCAAGCAGTTGCATCGATTTCTGCTCAAACTTCAATGGGTTTGGGTGCTGTCATTAATGCATTTTTTTCAACAATTGTTGAAGTTTATCTTTATTGTATTGCACTAGATCAATCAAAAGCAAAGTTGGTTGAGGGTTCCTTAATAGGCTCTATTCTTGGTGCCGTTTTATTGTTACCTGGTGGCTCAATGTGTTTTGGTGCAATTAGAAGAAAAACGCAAAGATATAACCCCGCTTCTGCAGGTGTTTCATCAACTATGTTAATGTATGCTATTTTGGTGATGTTATCACCAACAATTTTATACGAAATTTATGGTGAATATAAAGTTCGTTGTCAAGCATGTGAAATTTCTTCTGGTGAAGATTGTAGAAATTGTCATTATTATCAACCATCTGTTGTTATAGATCCATTATATATCAATTATTTGAGACCTTTTACAATTATTTGTGCTTTGAGTTTATTTTTAGTTTATTGTATCTGTTTGTTATTTACTTTGAAAACACATGCAGCTTTAATCTGGTCAAATCCTGTAACAACAAAAGAGAAAAAACCTGAATCAACACCAAATATATTACCGGTACCTGTATCAGAAACTCAAAGTGTAACTTCTTTCAGTTTAAATGATCAAAGTTCTACTTTAAATAATAGAAAAGCATCAATTAACAATATCAAGATTGATCATAATACAAATGGAGTGCAATCATCTAATCCTCAGTTACAATCTGCTGCTGAACAACCTCCACAACAGGCCGAAGCTTCAGGTGGTCACGATGCACCTAATTGGTCACGTACAAAATCCACCACTATTCTTCTACTTGCTACATTATTATATGCCGTTATTGCAGAAATTTTAGTTGATTGTGTTGATGATGTTTTAAAATCCATTGCAATTAATCCAAAATTCTTAGGATTAACAATTTTTGCACTTGTTCCGAATACAACAGAGTTTGTTAATGCATTTTCATTTGCAATTCATGGCAATGTGGCATTAAGTATGGAAATTGGTAGTGCATATGCTCTTCAAGTTTGTTTATTACAGATTCCAATTGTGGTAAT
The DNA here is from genome assembly GCA_030570135.1 of Pichia deserticola. NCBI lineage: Eukaryota > Fungi > Ascomycota > Pichiomycetes > Pichiales > Pichiaceae > Pichia > Pichia deserticola. The sequence continues at coordinate 5,358 of JAJLVB010000030.1, read as the reverse complement.
TTATTCTGTTTGGAATTTTACTAAAACATATTCAAACGATAGTTTACCAATGTTGGTATCAAAAGCAGTTAATGGTGGATGGAGTGGCCTCCCAAGATTAACAAATTTAATTGGATTAGCTGTTTTCCCGAACTGATATTAATTCAAAACTCAGTTCAATACCTGTTGCAGATGCAATTACAACTGGCATAACTGATTTGGATAGTAATAAAATTGAAAAAATTGGAGTTGATAAAATCTTTTCATTAGTTTTTCCGCATTGGGATTTTATTGCCTCATTACTTGGGGTTTATATGTTTACATATATTTATACAGAAGGTAAAAGTAATTATTTCAAAGGATCAATTTTAATTTTCTTATATATTGTTCTTATTACAGGTTTTTACTTTGCCTTAAAAATTGACAGTGAAAGTGTTGCAGGTTTTGAAGATTTTGTGGGTAGAACTTGGAACTGAAAAACATGAAACGATTGTTTTTTTATTTTGTTTACAATAATAATCCATCTAATTATTTAATTTTTGTTTATAAATTTGAATTTATTACTAATAATATATAATATAATAAAAAATACGACCAAAAGAATTAAAAAGAAAATTTAGCAATATAATTATTTGTTTAAAGTTTCAGCAAATGCTTGATCTAAGATATTTACACCATCTTCAATAACTGAATTTTCAATATTAAGTGGAGGGACAAATCTAAGAACATTACCACCTGCAGTAATAATTAATAAACCTAATTCTTGAGCTCTTGCAACAATTTTTGAAGGATTTTCTTTACATTGTAAACCTAAAATTAAACCTTGACCTCTAACTTCAACAATATCATCATTGTATTTCTCTTTTAATTCCAATAATTTTGATTTTAAGAATTTACTCTTTTCATTAACTTTATTTAAGAAATCATCATTTGCAATTCTACCAAGAACATTACAACCGATTCTACAAGCTAATGGATTACCACCAAAAGTTGTACCATGATCACCAACTTTTAAAACTTTTTCAACATCTTCACTAATCATTGTTGCACCAATTGGGAAACCATTACCTAATGCTTTTGCCATTGTTAAAATATCAGGATGAGCTTCCTTTGGTAATTTTGAATGAGCCCATAACGTACCAGAACGACCCATACCACATTGAATTTCATCATAAATTAAAACTGCATTATTTTCTTTACATAAACTTTTTAATTGAATTAAAAATTCTGGTTTCATTGGATGAACACCACCTTCACCTTGAATTGGTTCAATTATAACACCACAAACATTTTTATTAATTAATTTTTTAACGGATTCTATATCATTTGGAGTTGCAACATGAACACCTGGGATTAAAGGTGAAAATGGTGCTTGATATTTTGGATTTGGTGTTACACTTAAAGCACCCATTGTACGACCATGAAAAGAAGTTTTAAAAGTAATAAATTCTGTCTTCTCTGGTGAGATTGATTTACCATGTTTTCTAGCAAATTTTAATGCAGCTTCATTTGCTTCAGTACCTGAATTACAAAGGAAAACTCTTGAAGCATCATGCATACCATTAAATTTTTTTGTTTGATCAACTAATTGTTTACTTAATTCAAGAGTCCAAGGATTATGATATAAATTTGAACTATGCATTAAAGTTGAAGCTTGTTCAAACATTATTTTAGCAATTTCAGGATCAGAATGACCTAATGAAACAACTGCAATACCTGAAGTAAAATCAATATATTTTTTTTGATCTAAATCATAAAGATATGAACCTTTTGCAGATGCAAGTATAAAATTTGGACGTGCATAAGTTGTGACTTCGAATGGAACATGACTAGATAAAAATTCAGATGATGAAACTAATCTCTTTGAGACTGTTAAAGAGAGAGTTTTTGATAACTTGCTAAATGATAACATTTTGTATTGAATGTGAAGAAATAAAATTTAATTAAAGTAAATTCAAACAAAAAGTAAAGAAGAGAAACAAAGTTAAACGGAAATCAAATAAGTAAGAATTAAGTCAAAATAAATAATATTGGAAAGTAAATGAAAAAAAAATTGAAAAAAATTGACAACCGAAGATTATATATATATAAAGAAATGGATGCAGTGTCGCTGAAAAAGGTAATTGACACCACTTTAAGCGCTCTATTAAGTGACTCACTATTGGATTAATTAAAAAAAAAAAAAATTTACAAAATGTGATTACGTCAGCACGTCTTGTAAACAAACATCTGTGCACCGAGAGAGATTTTATTTTTTCAATTTTTTATTTTTGGATGGAATTTTTGTGCACTTTTTTTTCATAATGATGAGAGGAGTGAGTGAGAGAGTTTGGAGTTTTCATGTTTTAGATGTTTGCTTAAAAAATTCAAAAAACCTGATTAGAGTGGTATAATATTTATTTATTTATTTATTTATAAACCATTCAGATATACTATTTTAAAGCAAACAATGTCTGCAACCAAATTTTTTAATGTCTCATCAGCGGAAGCTTTTTTTAAGCTTCCACAAAAGCTTCAAAACTTTTTCACCAGATTCCCACCAATGCCAATTAAAAAATATTCAGATAAACCAACAACAACAGATGCAGCTGATGCCAATCCATTTTTACCAAATCTTCATCCAGTTACAGGACGTACACATGAACCAATATATAGTTTACGTCGTCAAAGTGATTTATTTAAACTTGCATATAAATTTGGTATATCTGATTTAATGCCACCACTTGCAAATAATAAGAAATTCTTTTTAGAAAAACAACAACAATCACCTGTATTGAAAGGTGTTCTTTATCCTAAAGGTCATAAATGGGAAAGAACATTTGCTGAAAGAAAGAAGAAAATTGCTGATGCACTTAATGAAGTTGATGATGTTTTAATTAAGTATAGAGGTAGTAAATATAAGAAGAGATTAGAAAAGAGAAAATTAGAGGAAAAGAAATGGATTTAATTAATTAGATAATTAAATAATAAATTCATTTATTTATTTATTTATAAAAATTCATTAAAATTAATTCAAATAATCTGTACATAAATCTTATAATTATATATTTATATTTGTATAAATATATATAAATACATTTTTATATATAAATAAATATTTTAAATAATTACTATAGTCAAGGATAAAGAATATGTTTTTAAAAAACTTTTTGCTTTATTATATTAATTTAAATTAATTTATAATTTTAAATTTTTGAAAATTTCTTTTTCAGTTAATGGTTTTTCAGTTTCATTTGTAGTTGTATCAGCAGATGAAGTTGCTGATGAATCTTTATTATTGAATTTAGCATCTAAAATCTTTGTTTGTTCTAATGCATCTGATTTCCATTTCTCTAAAACTTCAGATTCTTTTTCGAAACCTTCTTCAATTACAGTCTTTGGATAAACAGCTCCAAACATTTCACTTTCTTCTCTAGCGATATTCATTTCAGTTTCATCTTGAATTTTTAATCTATAATATTCAAATTTAGCTTGTTCATAAGAGTCTAAAAGTGTTTTATCTTCACTATTCATTAAATATAAAGTTCTTTGAACAACACTTTCACCATCTAATTTTTTACCAAATTGTCTTAAATGACTCCAATCAAATGATTCATTACCTAAATTATGTTCATTTTCAACTAAATTCTTTGGATCTGCAAGTTCCCAAGGATGTTGTTTATAAAATAATAATCGTAAATCATCTTCAATAAAATGTAATTTTTGAGATTTTAATAAAGCATTATGACTAATTGAATTATTTTTTTTTGAAAATTTAACTTTTGTTGCATAAAATCCATTTGATAATTTTTCATTAATATTATTAATTGTTGATAATTCATTTGATTTAATTTTTTCTAAAGTTTCTAAATTAATAGTTTTACTAATTGAATGTCTTGGTAAATTATATGCAAGTACTTTATACCAAGCAGGTTGTGATGATATAAGTCCTGAACTTAAATATTCACTTGTTCTTTGAAGAACTTGATTAGCAGATTTGATTGAATTCATATCAACTTGTCTTTTCAAAATTTCTAATAAATAAATAATAAAAAGAAAAAAAATAAAATTAATAAATAATAATTACGTATTTTATTTTTTTATCATCCTTTCATGTTAAAATCATCAAGATTTCTCTCAGTTTTTTTCCAAAAATTCATTATTCAATATTTTTCAAAGTGAGAAAAAGCTGTGCTAATTTTCAGGGTGAAAATTAAACAAAAAATGAGGGAAAAAAAAGCATAAATATTGGCCGCTTATGTAATTCGACGCGTCGATTGATTCGGAATTTCTTAGCTGTAATTAATTTAATAATTGTTACAACTAATCCCCAATTTATCTCATTTTGGCTTAAAGTGTTATACAATAAGATTTAAATAAACTTATAAAAACGTTTTTATAAATAATAAGATAATAAAATACGGTGATATTAGTTTTTAGTTAGCAATTTAAAACTGAAAGCAACTTTACTTAATTCAATCCACTTTCAGGATAGTCACAGATACCCTCTTCACTCCACTCTGCGTTCATTCCAAAACCTTCAGTTTCACCTTCAATTTGGATTCCAGCTACCTGTGCACCAGCATGATTGTTATCATTGACGCTAAAGTACCACATATTGTATTTATCAGTCTTCCCACCACCAGTGACGTCATTAACCAAGCTATTGATCCCAGACCAGTCATTTACAGGGTTTATTGTTTCTCTATTCCCAAACTCGTGACACCATTGACCTTTGAAACCCCAATTATTTTGCAGTTCTTCATCATTAAAGCCATTATTATACTCATTAACACGTTTTACTAGAGATGTGTTGCTATTGGCAATGTTATATCCTGCGTAATGTATTCTGCTGGATGAGTAACCGTGGTCAATACTAGCAATCTTTGTGGTACCTGCCCATAAATGACTTGTTGCATTTAGGGCGATTACAGAATCATTAATAAAATAATAACGAGCATTCTCACTATTTGACAGGGTAACATTTGCATTAAGATATGAAAATTGATAGTACCAATGTGTTAAATTAGTAACGTGGTTATGGCTGAAAAAGTCATTGTAGCTTGATTCATCACGTTTTTTATTGCTAGTTATTTCCCCAGCAATGGTACCAATTGCTTCAACTCCTTCAAAAACTGCACCTGTGCAAAAATTATCATTGTCGATATCATGGCAATAATACATGCAGGGCCAGTAAAAGTGTTGATTCCTGGTATTGCTGAAATAGCAACACATCCATTTTGGAAAGCAAACAAACCACCATAAATATCTGCACCTATATTAATCATACCTAAAGTTATCCAGGATTCTGTAGCCAACCGTTTATCTAATTCAATTATTGTGGAAGCATTGATGGAGTTGGTGATTCCGGCTAGTAGATCTACTGCCTGATCGTAATTA
>JAJLVB010000029.1:60141-89660 GCA_030570135.1 Pichia deserticola | reverse complement strand
GTCATAATATAATAATTTGTATTTCTCCAAATATTCGTCCATTAGTATTAAGTTGATCAGGCTTAAACTTGGTGTACGGATGATAGTTATTTGTATTATTTTATACCAGCAATGTTATATTTCCCAAAGTAGTAATATGTTACATAAAATAATACGCATTAAACCTTATTAATATTTTGGTGCTTAATATGGTTTAACAAAAAGCAAAAAAACTTCCCTGCATAAAAAATTCACCCATTTTGGAACACAACATAATTCAAAATAAGTGCAATATTATATTACATTACATTACATTACATTGATGAAATGTAAGCCTCATATCTTTCTAGTCTAACCTTATTTACAGGAAATAATCTGTAAAGGGCTTCTTACTGGGTATTTCATTATTATTACCATTATTATTAACATGATTATTAACATGATTATTATTATTGTTATCGTTAAAATAGCTTTGTTGATTAATATTATGATCCCCATTAAAATTACTCTCAAATGTTTTATATTCTCTATTTAAATTATCATCAATTTCTAATATTGCAGCTATATTACCACATCTATAACAATAATTAGGTGCAGACCAAACAGTTACTAATCCACCATTAAATAACTCCCTGTAACCTTCCATTACAAGTTGATGAGCCCTTGCTATTAATGATAATTTATTCAAATGTAAAAATTTATTAGTTTCATTTTCACCAAATAAAAAACCTGCACCTCTTGGTGATAATGCCCAACCTTGAATTTCCTTTTCTGGATCAGACCATAATAAATCACACATACTACCATCATGTGGTACTTCTTGCTTTCTATCAATTAATTTAATTTCATCAAGTTTTTCTAAATTTGGACTAAGCCCTCCATGAATACAAAAAATACCTTCTTTATTACAACTATTATTCATAATATATGCACCTAATGATAAATAATCAAATAATTCACAACAATATCTCCAAACATTAGCATTATTATATTTACGTATACATTCATCATAAAATCCATAAACACTTGTAATTTGTCTACTTTCATGATTCCCTCGTATTAAATAAATCTTATTTGGATATTTTAACTTATAAACTAATAAAAGTAAAAATGTCTCCAATGAATAAAATCCCCTATCTACAAAATCACCTAAAAATAAATATTTACTTATAGGTGGTTCTTTTCCAATCTTAAATAATGTAATTAAATCATGTAATTGTCCATGAATATCACCACAAATTATAATTGGTGATTCAATTATTTGAATATTGGATTCTTGAATTAAAATCTCTTGTCCAAGTAAACACATTTCTTGAATATCTTGTTCTGGTATAGTCTTACAAATTTTAACATCCTCTAATATCTTATCCAGATCCAACATCTTTGATATACACTCTTAATTGATCTTTAATATCTTGTTCTAAATCAAATAAGTTATATAAAAAGAAATAAAAGATTCAATAAAAGCTTAAAATACCTTCACCAAATTGATGAATTCCCAATTTTAAAGCAGCTGAGCTTTTTCCTAATTTAATTAATATCTAATAATATTGAAAATTATTGTTCACTTTTTTTTTTTTTACAAACACGCACATAAACAATATTTAGTTTCAGTTTCGCATACAATAAATTATTTACAACTCTTAAGATTGTACACTATAACAAAACTATGATTTAATTTTTTCTTTTGTTTCCTCTCTGATTTTACTCATTCTAATTAATCATCACAAACACATGACACAAGCTGAGAAGAAGAGATTACCACCTATTGTTCCAAAGAAAAAAACAAGTTTATATAATTTAAAAAGTAGTGTTATTTGTTCGAATTATAAAAATGATACGATAGTAATTGCAAATTTAAAACCAAGAGAAGATAATTATCATTTATTAGATAAAAGTGTTAATAATAATGAGAAGAATCATAATAATAATACATTACAGAAATTAGTTGACTCAATTTCATTGGATACCAAATTTGAAGTTACTCATAGCAAGAAAAATGAACCAAAAGCAATCACATTTGATTCGATAATGAAACCAGTTATTAGAAAAGATATTAAACTCACTGGCTATAATCATTTGAAAACAGTAGAAACTCCATTAGAGAAAAAATTATTATTTGAAGAATTGAAAAATGATTCAAAATTAGCTAAATCAAAACCAATTCCACCGCCAATAAAGCCCAAACCTAATATTAATTTAAACAATGATAATAGAAAATACAATAGTAATAAGAATCATAATAATATTAATAAATTTACAAAAATTAATAACCAACCAAATACTCAAGTAGACGATACCCCAGATTTTTTAAGGGACACGATTCAAAAACGCTTACAATTAGCAAAATCAAATACCTTAAATGGTGGTATCCCATTACCAGGTTTAGCAGATTTATCAAAAGCTAATAAAATCAATAATTTTACTAAACTTAATCAACCTTTTAAATCACATACAATTGATAATTCAAATTTGGAAAATGATAATAAGAGAACTAGAAATCTAACATATCCAAATAAAAATAGAGTCAAAGGCCCAAAGAGACGTTTGCCAACTGAAATATCTTCATCTACTCCACCTTCAAGATCCTCAACTTCTTCAATATCTTCCTTTTCTGTCACAAACACATCATCTAAATCCTTACCAAGTATGTCCTTCACTCCAGTTAAACATAAAATCCCTCCACCGGTACCCAGAAAACCTTCTAAACCAATTGTAATTAATATATAGATCTTTAATCTCTTTTATTATCTCTTTATTTGTATAAAAACCATAAAAATTATAAACATTAGTAACTAAAAATAGGTTTTCAAATTCGCTGTACATGTTTATTTTTTTTTTCTAGTTTTTTTTCTATTTCTTTTTCTATTCTTTCTCCTTTTGGTTTGTTTGTTTGCTTTTTTTTTGTTTGTTTGTTGATCTTTCTTTTCGGGCCCCAAATTCTGACCTTTAATTCATTCACAATTTTCTTTAATCTCCTTTGCCTGAATAACCATGGGCGATTTAAAGGGCAAGAAGATAAAAAAAAATGGATTGGCATATGGTAAATCCATTCTAACAATTCTTTTGACGTTTTTAGTATGTTCTTATTTCTTATACACCTGGAATACACATTTATCAAATTTATCAAAACAGAATAAAAAATTAATTTCTCAACAACTTTACCGACCCGATTTTAGTGAATACATTGATGAATCAGTAAGCTATACAGATCTTTATTTAGATGTACCAGCAACTGAAAATGGATGGCAAAATAACGAGCGTGTTTTGTTTTTAGTTCCATTAAGAGATGCAGCTGAACATTTACCAATGTTTTTCAATCATATGACAAATATGACATATCCACATGAATTAATTGATCTAGCATTCTTAGTCTCTGATTCAAAAGATGATACACTAAAAGTTTTAACTAATTCACTAAAAAATATTCAAAATAGTGATGATCCATTAATGCCATTTGGAGAAATCGAAATTTTTGAGAAAGATTTTGGTCAATCCGTTGGTCAAGGTTTTAGTGATAGGCATGGATTTGAAGCTCAAGGTCCAAGACGTAAAAATATGGCAAAGGCTAGAAATTGGTTAACATCTGTAAGTTTAAAACCACATCATTCATGGGTTTATTGGAGGGATGTTGACGTTGAAACAATTCCACCAACAATAATTGAAGATCTAATGTCACACAACAAAGATATAATTGTACCAAATGTTTGGAGACCTTTACCTGATTGGCTAGGTGGTCAACAACCTTATGATTTAAATTCATGGCAAGAGAGTGATGGTGGTTTAGAATTAGCTAAAAGTTTAAGTGAAGATTCTGTTATTGTTGAAGGTTATCCCGAATTTGCTACATGGAGACCTCATTTAGCTTATTTAAGAGATCCTTATGGTGATCCTAAAACAGAATTTCAATTGGATGGAATTGGAGGTGTTTCAATTTTAGCAAAAGCTTCAATTTTTAGAAAAGGTGTTCATTTCCCTGCATTTTCATTTCAAAGACATGCAGAAACTGAAGGTTTGGGTAAAATGGCTAAAAGAATGAATTTAGAAGTAGTTGGTTTACCACATTATGTTATTTGGCACATTTATGAACCATCAGATGATGATTTAAGACATATGGAATGGATGCGTCAAGAAGAAATAAGAAAATCAAAAGAAGGTGAAGTTAGAGAAATATATGATAGAAATCTAAAAGCTGGCTTTAAATTAATAGGTGATAAAGCCTGGGAAGATGAAAAGGTCATGATTCTTAAAAACTCAGATCCTTTCAAATTACAGAGAATAGTTAATATTGACTGGACTGAATGATTAACGCAATAGGTCAACGGGGCATTTTTGATAACAATGTGTTTTTGTTTTTATTTTCTAATGGATCGTATTTTCCCTTATATATAGATATAATAAACGCATACACACATAATTGATATAAACATATATATATATATATATAATAGCATCATATAAGATAAAACTTATTTTTATATATTCCATTTCTATTGAATATTAAGACAAATATGAGTAACGAAAAATACGAAAAATTTCCCGATAATTTATATGGCGTTTCACAACCGGAAAAAAATGATCTGAAATCCTTTTTAGATTATAAACGTGAAATTGAACTTAAAATAATTGAAATGGAAAATCAATTCAAACAGAGAAGAAGATATTTTGAAGAAATGTTAGATGATGAGGAAGCTTCAATTAAACTAAGAGCTATTTTAACTTTAACATCATTAGAGAAATTCAAACACACATTGGAAAGTAGCAATAACAATAACAACTTAACAAATTTTAATCATTGAATCGTTTCTTAAGATTGTATAAAAACAATATAATATATATAGCTGTTATTTAAGTAAATGAGTATATAAAATTAAACTTCGAAATCTATAAACCTAATCTTTTTCTTTATCTTTGTCTCTTTTAAATGCAAAACTTAGTTTACGACCCATAAACCCATTAGTGTTGGTATTATTAGAATTTGAATTTACATTGGTATTGATATTGTCATTGATATTGTTGTGATTAATACCGTTGTTGTTAGAAATTTCATCGTTAAATAAATAAGAAGTATTCCCATTATTTGATGATGATGACCCTGTGGCACCTGAATGCTGTGAAGATGAAACAACTGAATTTTTACGTGATAGTTTAAAAAATCTCGATGAACCCAGACTTGTACTTTTGTGATGTGTGTTCGAGCCACTATTACTATGTGAATATTTACTTATTTGTTCATCAACAGTATCATCATTTTCCTCAATTACATGTTCATACGTTTTATTGGAAACGGTCTTTGTTGGACTAGCACCCAACTTTCCAATCATAGATTTTAAAAATGAAGGGGAACTAGGATGGGATATTGATTCATTTTCTGGTATAACTGTTTCGACATCTTTTTCATTTGATGATGCTGAGATTGATGTTGAATTCTTAAAAAGAAAATTATTATGATCATTATTACTCTCCAATTTATTCATAATTGTATTAGAATTGGAATACACTATCCCATTCTGTGAATCATTAGGGGTGGTAGATGTCATTGTAATTGGTGCACCTAAAAATGAAAATCCATTATTAGCTTTATTATTAGACCCCCATGTGCTTGTGTTTCCATTATTTCCATTGCTCCATATACTCGAGCCAAAACTTGTGCTTCTTGCCCTTGAAATAGAATTACCATTATTATCATTGTTAATACCTGATTCATTTCCTGTGACATTATTGTTACCTCCATTTAAAGAGCCAAAGATTTTAGAATAATGATTATTTGAATCTGTTAAATTGGAACCCAATAAAACGGAATTTTGATTAAATAAAACATTGGAATGATCAATATCTGAGGTTGTATTTGTTCCAGAATTATTAATATTGTTACTGTTATTACTATTAGTGTTATTCATATTAAGTGGTCCATTGGAACCGAATGGTGAAGTTGTGGCAGCATGACTTAAATCCAATAAATTCGTTGATAAATTATTGTCATTTGATAAATATGCGTGTAATGATTGTGGCGATCCGATCATGTTTAAAGGTGCTGAATTAGTAAGAATATTATTCTGATTATTTCCACTTGTGAATGCACCCAATGATGTGACTCTATTATCTTGAGGTGTTGAATTTAATACTAATCCATTAATACTATTATTTGGATATGCATCAAAAGAATTTAATTGTGCTAAGTTTGGAGAAACTGAATTATTATTTGTGTTATTATTGCTGTTAACACTGTTATTGATATTACCAATTGAGGAATTTTGCTGATGTGATCCAGATGTTTTAATACCAACTGCAGACAATGCTGGTGACATCAAATGAACAGAACCTGATGATGTTGGTTGATTACGTGTCCGTGCTTCAAATAGATGATCAAATTCTTCATCATCAATCAGGTTCTGTGGTAATAACATATTAACTGTTGGTGAATCAATTGAGCCATTGTTTGATTGATTGATAATATTTGCAGTATTGGAATCTATTGATAGATTGATTGGCCAGATATTTGCATTATTTGAAGAGTTGAAAGTATTAGTTGCAGAATCTGGTTGGGAGATTGATTTGTCATTTAATAAATCTGAACCATGAAAAGATCCGGTAGTTGTAATTCTTGGTCTTATTAGATTTCGCATTGAATTATTGTTATAGTTCTGATTATTAAACCCATTAATTGAATTGTTACTTGAAGAGGGTAATGAATTATACAAATAACCATTGACATTGGTAGTATTTGTTGCAGTTGTTGGATTATTCTCAATACTGATTGACGTTGTTAAATTGTTACCGCTGTTATTGTTGTTGTTATTCATCAACGACAATTTATTCTGTTCATCAATCTCTGTTTTCATACTATTAAAATTAAGCCACTCCTTTTGCTGGAGAGCTTTCCAATCAGATTCGGCCTTCTCGTCTATCTCGACTATTTCTTTTCTAAGTTCATCTTTCCATTCAGGCTTCAATTCTATAAGTTTATTTAAACTATCCATACCTTCTTTGCTTAATAAACCTGTTACATCATTAATATTTTTATCAATCTCTTCAAAAAGTTGAACAACTTTTAGTTTTTGACTTTCTAAAGTTTTTCTTTTTGCAATTTCATCTCTTAAATCTTCTTCCGCTTCATGTACTTCAGTTTGTAATGAGAAGATTTGTTTATTTAATGTGACAATATCTTGTTTTAATCTTTTTAAATTTTCAGGATTTTCCTTTGAAAGAAATTCTTTTTTCTTCTTCATATGTTCAATTTCTTTCTCCCATTTTTCAATTTGTGAGTTGAAACTTTCAATTTTTTTCAATCTTTCTTTGATTTTCTTTTCATCAGCTGATATTCTACTTGCAGATTTAACACGCTGCTCTTCTAACAGTTTAATTTCTTGGCGCAAATTTGTCCTATTATTATCTTCATATTTTCTTCTTTCTCTAGCTTCATTTCTTGAAGATATTAGATTCAGTTCTTCTTCTTCAAATTCTAATTCTGCCTCGCGATAAGATTTCATTAATGACTGTACTTCTTCTAAACCACTTTCAAGAATCCATTTTAATTCATTAATATCATCAATTAAATGAGGGTGTTTTGTTTTAGAATTAGAGGACTCATTATGATGTATATTCGCATTATTACTGTTACTGTTATTATGAGTATTTTGATGGCCTTCAATTGTGCCACTCCTTGATCTACCTGTTGAAATTGTTGCTTTGAAAGGATCACTTTTAACAACAGATGCACGTTCTTCTTCATGTAATAAACATCTAATAACATTATCAGGATTTTCTAAACTTTGCATATTTGAATCTTTAATTGGCTTTGCTGATGTCTTAATAAAAATTGGTGAACTACGTGACCTAAATCCCGCAATATTAAATGCAACTAAATCAATCTGATAATTTGTTCCAGGTTGTAAACCATCCAATGTACACTTATGTTGTTTTCCATTAATCAATACTGATTCAATGCCATTAATATATAAAAGATAATGAGAAATAACATTTGAGTCATAATCTGAATTACTAGTACTTGGGATATTTGGATTAATGTTATTATTATCTTTTGAATCTTTTGAATTATTACCGTCCTTACGTTCTGATTTTGAACTTGTATGATCTGACTGAGATGTTGAGGAATAATTTGTAGGTGTTGATACATCGTTCCAATGTATAACCATACTTGTATCTGCAACTTTATCAACAGATATTAAAGGTATCTTAGGTATTGGTATCGATAAAGTTTTAACAGATGTTTCAATTGGTAATGACAGAAGTAATGAAAATCTGTGAGCTAGCCATAGTAAACCAAAACACGCCAATAAAAATATTACCAGCATGATTCTTATTGTATATGTATTGATATATTTATGTGATTAATGTTTAAAAGCAAAATAGGGTACAAGAAAAAAAGTATAAGTAAAGTAAATAGGCAAATAGTTAAGGATGAAACAAACCGACATTTGACTGATTTATTTTTAAATTTTTTATTTTTTTTATTTTTCCATATTTTTACATTTCTTCTGTCGAGGGATTTTTAGTCCTATTTTAAGATTTTGGTGATCAATTTGGAATTGTGTATTTTCAACAATGGTTTTCTTGTTTATTTTATATTTTTATGGCGACTATGATTTATTAAAAACTAAATAATAAATAAAACTATACAAGAGAATATGTGTATATATAAGAAACGGTAAAAGTATGCTTAGAAAAGAGAAAATTGGTATAATTGTAAAACGTTAAAGACAATAAGTAACCTTAAATTTTTGTTTTATGAACTAATTCAACTAATGTATCATCAGATCCGATTGAACTTGAACGATATATTTTAGATGCACCTTTTGTAACATAAGGATGAACTAAAGAATAAGTATAAGCCTCAAGCAAAGCCTTTTTCAAGTTTTCGATTGATTCTAAGCTATTTTGATAATGGAAAGCAATTCTATTACCCATAGTTTTAACATTATATTTTCTTGAAATTTCATCGTAAACGCTTGGATTAATTTTAACTTTTCTTGAATCTAAAAATACAAAACTAGTGTCAACAGGAGATTCTAATGGGATATTATGTTGTTTACAGAATAAACCAAAATCTTTTGCATATTTGTGAGAGATTTTAATTTTTGAGAAATTATCATCAATTGCAATTGAAGCCATTTTAGCTAACATACCAGCTTGTCTAATACCACCACCATTTTTCTTTTTAAAATGATTACATTTTTCAATAAATTTCTTTTCACCAACCAAAATTGAACCAAATGGGGCACCTAAAGATTTTGATAAACATAAAGAAACTGAATCAAATAATTTACAATAATCATAAATTGAAATACCAGTTTCAGCTGCTGCATTCCAAAGTCTTGCACCATCACAATGCAGTCTAATATTATTTTCTCTGCACCAAATTGAAATTTTAACAATTTCTTCATATGGTGTAATTATACCATGTAAAGTATTTTCTAAAGAAACAACTTTAGTTGGTGCCATATGAATATCACCATCATCTGGGATATAATTTTCTAAGATATCATCTAAAGTTAAATAATCAGAATTTGATGGATGAACAGGTGTGACCATTGCTTGTGATAAAGTTGCTAAACCACCAGCTTCATGAGTATAAACATGAGCTCTATAATCACATAAAATTGAATGTGGTGGTTGGAATAAATGAGCTCTTAAAGCAATTTGATTTGACATTGTACCTGAAGAACAAAATAAAGCAGCTTCTTTACCACTTAGCCTCGCAACTTTTGATTCAAGTTCTAAGCAATCATCGTCTTCTTTATAGACAGAGTCACCAAGTGAACAAGTTAAAACAGATTCTAACATTTTTTGAGTTGGTACAGTGAAAGTATCACTTCTGAATTCATTGTGAGTTTGGAAAGTTTGTTGAGTAGTTGACATTTTTAAATGAAAAGTTTTAGTTTTAGATTTGGTTTTGAGTACTTTTGTTTCTCTTGTTAAAGATAAAGAAGGAATAATTAAAAAAAAAACTAAAGGAAAAAAAAAAATATGGGAGCAAATAATAATTGTGAAGTAAAGTAAAAGTAGAATAGTTGCAAAAAAAAGAAATTTAAGAGGATATTAGAAGGTATTTATAACTAATTTGAATATTAATGTTCAAATAGTATGAGTCAATTAGCAGTTGAAAAATGAGTAACAAGCGGATTTAGAGAGCGGGTGTAAAATTAAGAGTGGGTATTTAAAACATGATTAAAATGGTCAAAAATAAGGTTTCAAATATGATAAAAAATCCATTTAAAAAAGCAAATATATATAAATTAATTGGTAGAATCCGAATATCTAGTTAAAATAAAGAAAAGATGTCTATTTTCAATTGAAAAATGGGTTAAATTGTAATTAATGTATTAATTTGTCAATTTAACAATTTGTCATAATAAATTGTGAGAATGCGGGTAAAAAAAAAAATATTCTTATATGAGGGATTTTAATTTGTTGTGAGGGTTAATCGGAAAAGGTTAAATAAATCAAAAGAGGGTTTTAGAAAGGAGATATTCAGTATAAGAATAAGTAAAATTAAGAAGATATGAAGTTCAAAAGGTGTTTCAAGAAAGTGTTGAAGATGATAAGAAAGATATATATAAGATAAGTATAAAAAATGCAAAGAAATAAGGTGAAAGAAAAACAACAATAAAAGAAATAGAACTAAAATGACGTCCAGGAACAAGTTTTTGACTCTGACACTTTTATTAGGGACAAGTTAATATTGCCGCATAAGAAGTTAAGAAGAGTTACGAGGAGTTAAGAGAAGTTAAAACCGAGTCATTTGAAGTCAAATAAAAATCAGAGAAGTAATTGCGAGTCATATTTTTCTGTTGACTTCGGTCTGACTTCAATTATTTTTCTGTGTAATATTTTGACTTCGAGCACTCAACCGTTTTTTCGCATCTCAAATGTTTCTTTATTGGGAAAATATTTTTAATTTAAAAAATTCACTTTTCATTTTTTATTGTTCTATTAGCGAAAGTCATTTGACTTCAGCTAATCAAATGACTTGAAGTAATTAAGTTAACTTGTAATTATGGAAAATTGCATGCATGATTACGTAAAGTCACGTGCACCTAGGAAGAGATTTAATTAATTGTTACGATACAACACTTATATAATAATTGTTTATTATATCAACATTACATATAATAGTTTTATGTATTTAATTATGAGAATAATAATTTAATCAATAAATGAAAGGATAATTTATAGATATAATCAATTTAAAAGTAAATATATATTTTTTTTTTGTTTGGTTTATAAATAAATATATAATAATAAATATGTTTTGTATATAGTATTTTTGTTTTATTTTATTTTATTTTATTCTAATACTAATAATAATAATAATGATAAACAAAATGAAGGATTTATTAATTATGCTTTGTTCCTTTTGATTATGAATTTTATTTATTTTATTTTATTTTATTTTATTTTATTTTATTTTATTTTATTTTATTTTATTTTATTTTATTTTATTTTATTCTAATAGTAATAATATTTTATTTTATTCTAATAGTAATAATAAATTAAGCATCAACTTTTCTTAAACCTGCTTGTCTAAATACGGAATCAGCTTCAGAATAAGATCTACCTAAACCAAAGCCAATACCTAACCAAACAGGGAAAGCTCTTCTTTTAAATAAAAGTACTGAAACGACAACACCAGCACCAAAACCTAAACCAGTTTTTACAATTGCATTTGATAAAGCAGTATCCCAAGCAGAATCAATAATTGTTGATGATGGTTGTGTAGTTTTAGGAGTAGCAATTTCGGACATTGTATTTATTTAATAATATAATTGATTGATTGGTTAATTGATAAAATGAATAAAATGAGTAAATAAAGATAATAAAAAATTATAATTGTATTCTATAATATGAAAAAATAACAAACAATTCATGTTAAATTTCCTTTCTAAATTAACAGTATTATTAATTACTATATAAAAATTGTTTATATGTTCGCTTTTCGTTTGTTTCTATCGCACTTTCTCCTATCATTGTGAAATTGAGATTGTGGTGTATATTTGGTGTAGAGATGTTAATTTGTTATTTTTTTTTTTAAAAAAAATAATAAAAAATAATAAAAGAAATAAGATTGACCGTCGCGTCGATAAAGATAGCTCTTCTTTTTTTTTCTTTTTTCTTGTTTTCAATACAAAAATATTGTTGTCCAATAAGAAATCGCCGCGTTTCTCAACGATGAGAACCCCCCTTTATTTTTAAATTTGCGTTATTATTATCAGCGTTGTTATTTTATAACTTTATTTTGTGTGGCTAATAATAAAATTTGTAAAATTCAATTTTTAAATTACGCATTAAGTATATTTTTTGATTAGACTAAATATAAAAGTAAATCAGAGAAACGTGTTTTTCATCTTATTAGAATTATATCTTATTATCTAAAAAAGATTACATATCAATAGTATATGACTATTTAAATATATATTAATATACATATATATATACATATATACATACTAATGTAGTTATAAAACGTGGGATTACTTTTAATTTTATTCAGTCAAACTATAATAATCTATGCTGCTTGTACGTAATAAATTATCTGTATTTTCTGTTTATTTCAATAAGCGGCAACATAATTTTTATTATTTTATTTCTTTTTATTTCTTTTTATTTCTTTTTTTTTTTTTTTTTTTTTTTTTTAATTTCTCACAAAAAACAACGCCAATTAAAAAAAAATTAAAAAAATTAAAAAAATTAAAAAAAAATTAAAAAAATATGAAAATTTTTGTGTTTTTTTTTGCTTTTCCAAATTTCCCTCAGCGAGAATTTACAATTTACATACCTCTTCCATTTTTGAGTTTAACCAATTCTTTTGTTTTCTTTTTTTGTTTCTTTTCTCTTCTTTTTCTACTTCTCTTTTCTCTCCTTTCCCTTCGTCTTCTTTGATTTATCAAGACAAGTTATTTTGTTCCAATAAATTAATAAATTATTTAAAAAGATAAAGAAAAATGGCTACCGCTGCTCCAGTTATTCCAAACTTCACTGTTACTGATTATGCTAAATTCGCCTTAGCAGGTGCTATTGGTTGTGGTCTTACCCATGGTTCAATGACACCAATTGATGTTGTTAAAACTAGAATTCAATTAGAACCAACTGTTTATAACACTGGTATGTTTGGTTCATTTAAAAAAATTGTTTCTGAAGAAGGTGCAGGTGCTTTATTAACTGGTTTAGGTCCAACTGTTTTAGGTTATTCAATTCAAGGTGCTCTCAAATTCGGTGGTTATGAATTATTTAAAAAAATCTTTATTGATAATTTAGGTTATGAAACTGCTTCAAATTATAAAGATGCTGTTTATATTGGTTCTGCTGCAATTGCTGAATTCTTTGCTGATATTGCTTTATGTCCATTAGAAGCAACTAGAATTAGATTAGTCTCTCAACCAACTTTCGCAAATGGTTTAATTGGTGGTTTCTCAAGAATTTTCAGAGAAGAAGGTATCGGTTCTTTCTATGCTGGTTTCACTCCAATTTTATTCAAACAAATTCCATATAATATCGCTAAATTCTTAACTTTTGAAAGAGCTGCCGAAAAAATTTATGATTTAGTTGCTGTTCCAAAAGATCAATTATCTTCTATTGCTGTTACTGGTATTAACTTAGGTGCCGGTGTTATTGCTGGTTGTATGGCTGCTTTCGTTTCTCAACCTGCTGATACTTTATTATCAAAAGTTAACAAAACTAAAAAAGCTCCAGGTCAATCAACTGTCGGTTTATTATTCCAATTAGCAAAAGAATTAGGTGTTATTGGTTCATTCGCTGGTTTACCAACAAGATTAGTTATGGTTGGTACTCTTACCTCATTACAATTCGCTTTATACGGTACTATTAAAGGTTACTTAGGTTGTCCACCAGTTGTTTCCTTAGGTGGTTCTTCCCATTAAGGAAATTGATTGTTTGATTTAATTTATTAATTTATCTTTTTCAATTATTCAATTAACTAATTAATAATATTATTAATAATAATAATTATTATTATTTATTTGTTATTTATATTGATTATTTTAAAATCTCTGTGAGATTATCTTATAAATAGTTATACAATATTAATATTATTATTATTATTTATTATTTATTATTTATTTATTTATTTATATATTATATACTATTATTTATTCTTAAATATATTTATTCCATCTATAAAAAATAAATAAATTTGGTAATTATGATATAAAAAAATAAAAATATAATATTAACTAATTTATTAACTAATTAATTATTCCATTGCAACATCATTGTTTTCAACAACTGGTACTATCACATTTTCTACTTTTGATTGCTCAGCTTGTGGTACGATAATAGTCGGAGTTGGTGGTTCACCGTGTGGTGCAACATTATCATTTTTAATAGAATTTAATTCATCATCATTACTAGTAATATTAGTAGTATTCAATCCAATATTGTTATTTTGTTCATTTGATTCAGTATTTATATCACTACCATTCATATAACTGTTTAATTCATTATCTAAGTCTTCAAAAGTTTTACGTTCTCTTCTTGGTTTATTATGATTATTTTTATTCTTATGTCTATTAAATTTATTATTACTATTATTATTTAAGCTTATTCTATCAATTAATGGAACAGTACTTGTAACTTTAATTATTTGACCTGCAGCTAATCTACCATCAAATTTTTCAATTGCTTTCATTGCATCTTTACCAAATTCAAATGTAATATATGCGATACCAATCGATTTACCATGAGTATTTAATTTAATTTCAACATTTTTAGTTGGACCCACAGTTTCCATTAATTTTGTTAAATCTTCTGTTGTTAATTCAGGGTGTAAATTGGAAATCTTAATCTCATTTGGTTTACCTTGGTTTAATCTTTGACTATTGAATTTATTATTACCACTATTTTTATTGTTGTTAAATTTCGGATTATATTTAGATTTATTGATCTTTGAGAATTTATTATTATGATTATTTTTAAAATTCTAAGAAGAAAAAAAAGGAAAGAAGTGATTATGATATATAATTCACTTGTTAGTAAAATGGTTGAATTATTTGTCGATATTATAATTAAATGCATACTTTTCTGAATGAACGATGATGAGAATTATTAGATTTGGAATCAGAGCCAATAATTTCGTCCAATGATTTTTCAAGTAGTGATGACATCTTTAATGTTGAGTGATTAATTTATAAATTAGATGATTTTGTAAAATAAAAAGTAATAAACACCCGACAATGTTATCAACAGTTCAAAAAAGGGAAGTCAAGTTTTGCTCAACTAGAAGATATTTTCATGTCATCTTTTCTCACTACACATATTCATTCTTATATAATTTTAAATTAAGAAAATGTTGAAAAAAATCAACCTCCTCCGCGACGATCGACCGCAACATGAATTTCAGATTTTAAAGAAATTTTCTTTCAAACAAATAAGAAAATATGTGTAATATATATTATTGTAATTGTAACATAATTGAGAAACTTATATAGTAATCTAATTATGGAAAATACTTTTATTAAGAAGCGCAACTTTGGACAACAAAGTTGAACGACTGAAAAGTTTTTACATGTTTTATTTTACAATTTTGCTTACTATATAATATTCTTTATAATCTTTTATAGGAATAAAGCAATAACTTACTTAACAAATCTACATATTACTCTAGAATACCTATCATAATATTACATGGAGCTGATGCTTAAATTTGAACCCGCATTTCTAAGAATCAAATAAGCCAAGCCCACTTCTTCTCCATAATGTTCTGGAATTCTAATTCTGATACTACTGTGGAACACTTCCGTTCTTCAGTCAATCAAATTTCAAATACCGTTCCAATAGGAGAACTCGTTCAAATTTTCTTCGGAATTTTGAAATAAAAGATTTTCAGTTATTTTTCAAGTATTCTTTCATCCGTCTTGTTGGTTTTACATTCAATCCATTGGTTCCAATATATCCAACAGATTCAAAGCCCACTTCATCGGATACCTGAATATCTATCTAAGGACTTCTTCGACCGCCTCCATAATGCGATTGGCCGTCTCCCTTTTCAAGCCCTTTATTTGATTTTTCAATATCCATATTTTACATTAATCATATGTTTCACAATTTGGTATAAGCAATCATTTCAAAGGCTTTTCCCTTTTCGTTTACCGTTTATCCAGCAAACCGAATCTCCTGCAATTCATCAACCAACTTCAATTCATGTGGAAAATCATGTTTACCAAAACAACGACAGTTCTTCTCCGTTGCCCTCTTCTTGGTTTCCTTGGTTGCCTACATTTTTTAAGCCTCACAAAGAAACATACTCTCCAGAATTAGCTTCTTCTATGAAAGTCTTTGAATATTCTCACCATTATTCTTCACCTATGCGGTTAAAAGAACTAATTTTCGATTATACTTCTAGTCCTAAAACACTAGCATATTTATTCCATTATGTTAATTCTCAACCGTTTGTGTTTGCTGACGTGGTTAACGATATCCGTTTACATACGGTGGATAAAAATCATCCATATTTAGCATTATTAACTCAACAATTAAAAAAAACACCACATATGACTGCTCAAGACTTTTGTTCCTTCACTTTAAAGCATTTCTTTGGTACCGCAAATGCAAAAATTCGTTTTCGTTCCCATATCCAGAAATTTATCACATCCAACATCTCTACCCCCACAGCTCTCCATGAATTTATCCAAACTTGGAAAATTCAACACATTTATTTGGCATGGACTTCGGATCCTTCTTTAATTGATTTTGCCATACGTTATGGCCCATTTTCTCAGTTCTACCATAGGAAATTCCTCGAATATTTGGGAACTAAAGCCACTAATCTATCTCACTTCTTTGTCTTAATTAGCCAAACAGCAAACCGCAGATATTTTGTCCAGTCTCCTGAGGTGCCACCAGTTATTAAAAATTATCAAATCACTTCAACAAGTTCTCAACTAGGCACGGAATTAGAATACTACATGGTTTATCTTACCGATGACCCAGACCAAAAACCGCTGCAATTTCTAGCAGACACTGGAGCTCAACATTCACTAATTACAACTGATATAATACAAGCTTATGGTTTTTCAACTTATTCTCACCCACATCACAAATATGTGGAAATGAAAGTGTTAGGCCACTCGGATATTATTTCAGCACGGTTCACCAATATCGAATTTTCAATAGGTGATCACACATAGTCACATGAATTCCTGGTTTCTGATCAAGACTCAAACTCTTGTATCCTTGGCCTCGATTTTATTAAATTACACAGAAATACCTTACCAATCCCAAGTTCCCCAACGGCTCACCAAAATCAATCATTTTTTAATACACTTTTTGAACGGTATCTCCCAAAAGATTCTTCATTTCCACCGTCACGACATGATGACTAAAAATTTCAATTTAATGCTAAATGCGATTCCTTATCTCCAGTTTATCACACTCAATACTCACAGGAACATTTTTCATTTCTTAAAGATGAAATTAGCCGATTATTATCCCTAAAATTGATCAAACTAACTCAATCAGTTCCATTTTATACTGTTCCTTTTGTCACAATCAAGAAAAAAGAAATCACTTCCTGGTGCTCTATTTATAGCACCGGTAAAATATCCAGTGTTCCATAGATATGCAGATAATTCTGAAGAAATGAAAGTAAAAGAAATTCTAAATCATAAGAAAAGTGCAAAAGGTTACTTGATGGAAGTTTTATTTATGGATAATTCAACTGAGTGGATCAGACGTTCAGAATTGAAACGTTCCGCAAAACAATTACTTGAAGAATATGATTCAAAACACCACCTTAAATAAGTCTATACTTTGATTTACAAAATGATTTATTACATTCCATTTAATCTTTTTAATGCTTAAACGTTGTAAAGGAAGGGCGTGTAACATAATTGAGAAACTTATATAGTAATCTAATTATGAAAAATACTTTTATTAAGAAGCGCAACTTTGGACAACAAAGTTGAACGACTGAAAAGTTTTTACATATTTTATTTTACAGTTTAGCTTACTATATAATATTCTTCATAATCTTTTATAGGAATAAAGCAATAACTTACTTAATAAATCTACATATTACTCTAGAATACCTATCGTAATATTACATATATATATAAAAACTATATAATTTTTCTAAGTATCTCTAGTATTATTTGATTTATTTCTCCTATTCGTTTGTAAAAATATATGCTATAATTACTCAATGTTCATTGATTTCGTTGTTATTCTTATCGTTATTGTTATTTTTATCATCTTCAGGATATTCATTATGTAAGTATTCAGTTGCTAAACGACCTAATGTATCAAGCATATTTGAATTCGTTGGTGAATTAATTTGTTGTCGTCTAAACTGATAAACATCATAATCTTCTTCATAATTGCTCACAGAAGGTCGCATTAATGTATTATTAAAATTATTACCAATATTATTAGTTGCGATTGAATTAGTTGTATAATAATTATTTGAATTCGATAAATTAATTGGTGGTGGCATTGTACAAGTTGATGAATTTAATGGTGATGGAATTAATGAATACCTTTGTGGATGGTTAACTCTAATTGCATTTAAATTATTAAAAGATTCATTCTCTAATCTTTCAATATGATCTTTTAATCTTTTATTTTCCAATATATACATTTTTAATTTTTCATTTTTCAAAGTTCGAATATATTTGATTAATTTTAAATTTCTTGAATTAACGGCATTATTTTCATCTTGAATTATTCGCAAGGTTTTCTCTAAATTATCAATTTTATTTATTAACATAAAACGTTCCATTAAATAATCATCTTTAACATTTGATAATTGATTTTTAATAAGTGTATTTTTCAAATTTAATCTTAAAACAGTTGATTTAAAATTATGTATTAAATAACGCATATCATTTACAGTTGTTGAATTATTAGAATTTATAAGTTTATCAAATGAATTAATATCATTATGGTTACTATTATTATTGTCATTTTCTATATTATTAACTGAATTTAATTTATCATTATTCATATTAAGTTTTTTCTCTATTTGTTCCAATTGATTCAATATTTTAGTTACCTCTTCATCAATTTGTGTAATATCTATTTTACAATCTTTTACTTCATCATTTACAACATAACCTGAACCAAGATTTGAATTTGAGTTAAAATTAGAATTATTAACATTCTGATTATTATTAATATTATTAATATTATTAATATGGATTGTATTATTACCTTCTTTGATGTTATTGTTGTTATTTAATATACTTGAACTAGCACTATTTTCGATGTCATTATTATGAATTGAATTGCCCTTTAAACTATCTGTATCTGTCGTTGACTGTAATTCAGAGGTTAAAACAGAATTGGGTGTTTTTGATAATATAATATTATTATCTATATCGATATTTCCATTGTTATTATTATCATGAGCGTTATTATTATTATCATTGATATTACTACTATTAATATTATTGTTGTTATTGTTGTTTATAATATCGATATTCTTATTATCATTTCGTGAAGATAACGTGACTGTAGCAGGTATATGGATTTCCATATCAATAGAATTTATTGGTACTTGCTGTTATTATTAAGATAACTATGTGTGGTGGATATTCAACTGATCCTAACACCAACTGAACCTTTAACAACACGTACCAAAAGTACGTGTTGATCATCGCAGTAATAACAAATCCTCATACAATTGTATTGTTATTAACGCGTCATTAATTCCACACTCCAATAAAATTTATGTATTATGTGTATGAAATATATGTAAATATTTCTAGCATAAAGTATATGCTGTGCAATACGTTAAAAGCAGCAGCATTTTAAAGCGCACAGTACACTGTGCACACTTTTTTTACAAAAGGGAATTTTCTGTTTATTTATTTATTTATCTTATTTGCCTGTTTTGCCTGTTTTAGTTTATTAATTAAACCGTCTTGTTCTTATATAGTTGAAAGTATTGTTGACAGTTATTTTAGAATGGATCAAACAGGTATTAACTGGGATTATGTTAATGAATATGATAATTCCCATTTACAGTATCTACATATTGTCTTCGTATTGACAATAACAGTATTTTTACTAAATATACTCTTTTTCATATTACTATTGTATGTAGTCAGTCAGTCATCTTCTCTTTGATTAACTTATTATTATATGATTACTAACATCAACAACAAACAAAATAATTTAGATTGGATCATATCGTGTTATCGTCTTTAATGTTTAATAAATTTAAGAGTAAATTATTATATTAATTAATAATATATTGAGTGTTCTTTTTATGAATGCTTATTATTTTATCGGAATTGATATTCCATGCGTCGGGATCAACGCACCTTTTAGGAAATCTCTCCTTGATCGTTTTCTACCTAAAGCGGCAATTCTCCCGCATTTTCAATATTTAATCATGTAATATAATCTATCTTGACAAAACTATAAGATTCAACGGTAATAACTCATAATTAATTTAATATTATAGGTTCATTAAATGTTATTAGAAAATAAATTGAGTGGTATATAAATTTATTATCAATTCCTTTCTTTTTATCATTATTTATTTTACTATTATCAATATATTACTTAACAAATTAACTATTAATAATTAACAACAATGTCATTCAATTTATTCTTAAAATCTATAAGAGTGGCAGGTCCATTAAGATTAAATAAAAGATTGATTCAATCCAAATCAACTTTAAGATACTTAAGTTCTTCTTCTTCAAAATCTAGAAATTATAATAAACAAAATTCTTCAAATTATGTTTCATTAATAACATTGGGTTTATCAATTTCCATTTTATCACTTTTATCAACTGATTCAATTAAAAATGATTCTAAGAAAAAATCAAATAGAAGAATTATTGTTATCGAAGAAGATGATGATAATGATGATGAAGATGATGATGATAATGAAGAAACCGAAGAAGAAAAAGAAGAAAGATTAGAAAAGGAAAGACAGGAAAGGATTAAAAATAAACCTTCTCTTTCACAAATTTTCAATATATCAGATTTTGAATATGTTGCTAAACAAATATTACCAACTGGTACATGGGGTTATTATTCAACTGGTTCTGATGATGAATTCTCAATTAGGGAAAATCATTATGCATTTGGTAGAATTTTTTTTAGACCAAAATGTTTAGTAGATGTTACAAAAGCAACAACTGAAATTGATGATTTATTTGGTGCAAAATTTGATGCTCCATTTTATTGTACCGCATTTGCAGGTTCTCCAATGGCTCATCCAGATGCTGAAAAAAATTTATTATTTGCTGCAGGTAATGAAAAAATTCCTTATTTAATTCCAATTCAATGTTCATTCCCAATGGATGATTTTATGAATTTGGCAAAACCAGATCAAAATAATTTCCATCAAATTCATTTTTATAATGAAAAACAATTAGAAAATGCAGCTAATTATTTTAAAAATATTGAAGAAAATCATCCAAATATTAAAGCTTTTTTTGTTAATGTAGATTTACCTTGTTTAGGTAATAGAGAAAAAGATAGTAAAATTAGAGCTTCTTTAGATCCATCTGTTAATGATGATTTATCAGTTTTTGCTTCTGGTGAAGTTAAATATTTAAATTTAACATGGAAAGATGTTGAAAAATTAAATAAATTAACTAATTTACCAATTGTTTTAAAAGGTGTTTTAAGAAAAGAAGATGTTTTAAAAGCTGCACAAATTGGTTTAGGTGGTTGTTTACTTTCAAATCATGGTGGTCGTCAATTAGATTTTGCAATGCCACCAATTGAAATTTTAGCTCAATCTCGTAAACTCTTACGTGAAAATGGTATCCCTGATAAAGATTTTAAATTATTTATTGATGGTGGTATTCGTCGTGGTTCTGATATTGTTAAAGCATTATGTCTTGGAGCTGATGCTGTAGGTTTAGGTAGACCTTTCTTATATGCAATGGCATCATATGGTCAACCAGGTGTTGAAAGAGCAATGAAAATCTTAAAAGACGAAATGATTAGAGATATGAAATTATTAGGTGTTAATAGTATTAAAGAATTAAATGAAGATTTAGTTGATATAGAATCTTTGAAATTCAAAGGTATATCTTCATCTGATGCCTTATATAATTCAAACTACACAAATCTTCCACCTCCACCATTTGTTAGAAAATAATCAAAAAATTTATCTTTTGTAATTTATTATGCCCTTGATATATATTTATATATGCATATGTATGTAAATGTATATATTTATCCTTTATAAAAAAAAATATTTATTTATAATTATTTTTATTTCTTTAGAGAAACTGTTTAAATATCAGCTGCATCTTGCTTTATTTCTTCAGAATTTTCCTTTGGTCTTTCCCAACCTAATCTTCTATTTAATCTTTCATATTTTAAACGATCTTTATCATTAACAGAAGGTTTTGTTGAATCTAATGCTTTATCAAAATCTTCACTAGTAACATTAACATCTAAAATATCTTCATGATCTTCATTAGCAACACTTTCATCTAAATTTTTAATTCCAATGAAAATCTTCCTTTTCAATGCAATAACACTGGCTTCTCTAACTAAAGAAGATAAATCAGCACCGCTGAAATTTCTACATCTTTCATCATTTGCTATTTTTTCTAAATTAACATCATCTGAAATTGGTGTCCCGTTTGATTTGATTAAAGTTTTCAGTATATCTAATCTTTCAAGAGCATTAGGTAATTCAATATATAATGTTTTATCTAATCTACCGGGTCTTAACATTGCAGGATCAATCATATCAGGTCTATTGGTAGCACCAATTACGAAAATACCTCTTCTATTATTCAAACCATCTAATTCAGTTAATAATGTATTAACAACTCTTGAACTACTTTCACTTAAACTACTATCTCTTCTTGGTACTAATGCATCTAATTCATCAAAGAATATAATACATGGTACACTTGCACGAGCTCTAGAGAAAACTTGTCTAACAGCTCTTTCACTTTCACCGACATATTTATTGAGTAATTCAGGTCCTTTAACCGATATAAAATTTGCCTTTGATTCATTAGCAACAGCTTTTGCAAGTAATGTTTTACCACAACCTGGTGGACCCCACATTAAAACACCTGCTGGTGCACTAATACCAACTTTTAAATAAATTTCAGGTCTTTTAATTGGTTGAACAATTGCCATATGTAATTCAACTCTAATATTACTCAATGCACCAACATTTGCCCATGAAACATCAGGAACTGTTGCAAAACCTTCACGTTTTGCCGTTGGTTGAATTGTTGGTAAGGCAGTTAAGAAATCTTCCCTTGTAATGGATAATGGTTCTAATTGTTTATCAGTTAAAGGATTTGGATGTTTTTCTAAAAATCTTTGAATTGTTGATAATTCTTTGTTTTCAAAAATATTTTCAGATGCTGGCTTTTTTATTAATTCTTTATTTAAGAATGAGCTTGAATCTGTTGGTGTTATTGGAGTTGTTAAAGGTGTTACAAATTCTTCAACTTCTAATTCATTATCTTTATCAATATCCATTTGATCATTATTAGAATCATTTAATAATAGGGATGTCTCACTTGTTGGATCATCGGATAATGTGCTAAAAATTCTCTTGATTGCAGCAACACCTGCAGACGTTACTAAAGATTTTAGATCAGCACCAACAAAACCAGGTGTTAATTTTGCTAGTTCTTTTAAACCTAAATCACCAGAAATTTTTAGAGTTTCTGTCATTCTTTCTAAAATACATAATCTGGCAGATTCACTTGGTACATTGATACTTATTTCTCTGTCAAATCTACCAGCACGTCTTAATGCAGCATCTAGACTATCTGGACGATTTGTTGCACCAATTACTATAACTGGTTTACCATTTGTATTTTCTAATGTTAATTCATCCATACAAGTTAATAACTGTGCAACAATTCTTCTTTCCATTTCTCTTTGAGCACCACCGTCACGTTTTGGCGTAATTGCATCAATTTCATCAATAAAAATTAGACATGGTGCAAGACTTTTTGCTTCATCAAATAATTCACGAACTTTCTTTTCACTTTCACCAGACATACCACTAACAACACTTGGTGCACTTATATTTATAAATGAAACACCTAAATCACCAGCAAGTGAATTCGCAATTGTTGTTTTACCACAACCTGGTGGACCATGTAATAAAACACCCCTTGGTGGTTGAATACCTGTTGAAAGATAAATTTCTGGATGTAAAATTGGCATACCAACAACTTCCATCAATTCTGCAAATACGTCTTCTAAACCACCTAATGACTTTAATGACATTTTAGGTGGTGTTCTATCGACTTTCATTCTCTTTTGTTTAGATGATGATGAATCTTTATCTTTGCTTTTTCTTTTCTTTTTTGTTGCGTTGTTATCAATATTATTATCTGCATTTTTTTCAACTGTTTCATCATTTTCATTATTATTAGTTTCTGAAGAAGGGGGTTCTTGTTTTTTCCATAAACTGACAATATTTTTATTTGCTAAATTTAAATCCTTAACTTCCATCAATTCAGCATCTGGATCATCTTCACCATCTATATAGTTGTTTTTATCGTTGCTATTTAAATATATACCCAATGTAGATATTTCTTCTGCTTCTTCATTTTTAATTTCTGTCCATGTTCTTTCGATACTCTTTCGTAAAATATCCATTTTCGTACGATTCAAACTTTTATCTTTGAATTTAATATATTCTACAATTTCATCAAAATGTAAATCTTTTGCCAAGGCCATTGTAAAAATATTGGTAGAATCTTGAAATCCATCTTCTTTTCCATTTCTTTCCAACTGTGAGCTTCCTTCTGTATTATTTACCTCGTTATTCTCTGTATCTTGTAATCTTGCCGATTTCAAAGTATCCGTTTTATCATCCAGAAGTTGTAAAATGTGATTATACACTTTGTTGTCTAAATCTCTCTGTATCAATCCTGGCTTGGACTTTTGCTGTTTTGTCATTTATTACTGTTGAATGTTGTCCGGTTTGTGTATTTGTTACGCTATCACATACACATTTCTATTTCAAGTTTGAAAGAATAAAAAAACTACGTAGAAATTCAAAAAAAAAAATTTCAAGAAGAAAAAAAAAAATTTTTAAAAAAAAAAAAGATGAAACTTTTACCGCGCCTTGAAACGATAATCAAAAATTTAGTTTTATTCTGCATAGAAACCAATCTGGCAAGCTTCTGGTGTTTGGTTACAAAGTATTAAATATTAGATATTAAATATTAGATATTAAATATTAGATATTTCATAAAAAAATTACAAATTAAAAACAAGTAGTTCAGTTATTTATCTACTAATAAGAGAATATTTACTGAACAAAGGGTGTATCCAAGGATCATCTTCTGGGGGACAAAAATCGGTTATTTCAATAAATGTAGTTTCATTCCTTTGAACAGCAGCAACACAACGGCGATAATCAAAGGCAACTTGCCAAACGGCACCATCAACATCATTTGCCATATCACGAACAAATTCACCAGTTTTTGCATCCCAAAGTTTTAACATACCTTGACTACCAGACAAAACTCTGTAATCATCATTTTCAACACATGTAATAGCTGAAGAATGGCCACGAAATACATTTCTTGCATTACCAGTATCAGGATCCCATAGTCTAACAGTTGAATCAGCAGCGGCTGAAACTAATACATTTTCAGATGATGTAATTAAACCAACTAAAATTTGATGACCTTCAAGAATTGCAATAGTTTCACCTGTATTTAAGTCCCAAATCCTAACAGTATTATCAATACTAGCTGTATAGCAACGATTTCTTTTAACATCATAAACGCAACTATAAATTTTATCTGAATGACCTTCTAAAATCCATTTACAAATTCCTTTTTTCAAATCCCATACTCTTGCAGTTCCATCATAACTACCACTAATTAAAATATTTGCATATCCTGTTACTGAACGAACTGATGCATTATGACCTTTTAAAACTGTGACAAAATAAGGATTTGTAATTGCATCATAATCAATTGGTTCAGTTATTTCATTTAAACTATCATCATTTTCTTCATCATCATCTTCATCATTGCATAGAGGTAGTTTCCAAACAAATAAAGTAGCATCACGAGAACCAGTTACTAATAGTGGAGTTTCAGGATAAATGATTGGTTTACCTTCATCATCAGTACCTATCTGTTGAGGTTCAATAATTTCTAAACATCTAACAGTTGATGTATGACCTCTAAAAATATGAGTACAAATTCCTTTTTTAATATTCCAAATTCTAACAGTTCTATCAGTTGAACCTGAAGCTAAAGTATTTTTATAAAATTTCATTGCCCAAACGCCACCACTATGGCCATTTAGAGTTTTAAATAATTTACCATTTTCTGTATTATAAATTAATATTTGATTAGAATTTGAACCTGCGGCTACTTTATCTTTATCAAATTGTAAACATGTTATAACATTTAAAGAATCACCACCTGATAATATATATTTTTTCGGTATATAATTTATATTCATCCATCTTTTTTGAATTAAATAACGCCTTTGATAAATTAATTTTGGTATATCATTAATTGATAAATCTTTCCTAAAAGATTTAAATAAATTATAATCTTGTAAATATTCATCTTCTGAATTTATTAGATTTTCTTTAAATAATAAATTTTTCCAAAGTTCAGGGTAATTTGAAATTAGATTAAACCATTTTTTTGAAACTTGTAAACAATTTAATAAATTTGAATGATCAAAATTTTCTAATATTCTATGAGCTATTTCACTTGGGAAATCAACAAGTAAGTCTCTCTTAAGTACATTAAATAATAATTTATGTACTGATGATAGTGTTTCTCTGCTTGATTTCTGTAGTAGTTGAAATAATAATGTATTAACTTCAGGGGAACCATTATTTAAGTTTGATACTAAAGATGTTAATAATGCAAATTTATCAGATGATTCAATCGAACTGTTACTATTAGTATTATCATTATTATTGGTAGTATTATTATTATTATTATTATTATTATTATTACCACTGTTTATTGTTGTCAGAGAAATATCTGATTGAAGAGTTTGAATATCTTTAGTAGGTTGATCAGAATTTTTATTGGATGTTGAGTTAGAAATTAGATTTGAATTTGAATTAGTATCATTATTTGAAGAATGTATTGGAGAAGCACTTGGAGATGGTAATGGTTGTGTTGAATTAGAGGATAAGTCATCAAAAAATATTGAAGAGGAGGAAGGTAGGTTTAATAAATTTAAGTTTGAATGGCTAGAAGAGTTTAGTGATATATTATTGGATGTATGGATTAATGAATTTTCCAAATCTATATGACGTTTTTTATTAGGATGTGTGAAATCTATAAAATAGGAGTTTGCAGATTGTGGATTTGGATTTATATTAGAGCTCATAGTTGAAGTTTCATTATTTGGATTTGAACATGATAGTAAAGAAGAAGAGTTTGTTTGTTGTACAGAGCTGTTGCTATCTAGCAATATGTTGTCGCCATTATTAACAGTGTTATTGTGAGTATCGATGTCTTGTTGATTTAATCTTTTCCTTGAGCTATTTGTAGTTTGGGAAACACTCGAATCTGTTGTCATGGGTCGGGGACTGAAATTGCTAGTGTTATTATTATTATTATTATTATTATTATTATTATTATTATTATTATTATTATTGTTGTTGTTGTTATTGTTATTATTTCCAGTTGTTGGTATCTTGTCTGGACGATGTTCCATTATTCAGTCGTGGTTGGTTAAATGAAACGGTTATTCCAATGCAACCTAAACAACCAGAAGAATAAATAAATAAATAATTAAATAAATAGATAAATAAATAACTATAAATAAAAGTAAATATATAAATTTAAATGTAAATAATTGATGATCGGTAAACAGCAAGTTGCGGCGAAGAAGCCTCCCAGTGCGGAACAAATTGAGTTACACAGTAAATTTGCTTGTTTATTTATTTTATTTATTTATTTACTTAATTATTTTATTTTATGTGTAGAAAATCTCAGTTGCTGCTCAAATTTTGGCGGGCCGCTTGTTCAGCCACTTTGTGGTCTTGTGGGCGCGCAGCCGACTCGTAAAGGAGAGAAACCGGCAGTTGTGGGTGAGGCCCCGCGTAGTCCCCACGAAGCTCGAGGGCAAACAATTCAAGTTTATCACTATTTCCCCCCTCTAGAAACAAAGTTATTGAGGTTGTGCCGGCAAACTTTCTTCTCGGGAGATGATGTTCAATATAGCCCTGGGATAAATCCACATTTTGTGGATGTTCACACTGATATGTTGGTTTGGCATTATTTATATTATCAAAACATAAATTTGAAGCATTCTTATAGATTTTAACACTTTGAGGTGGTTTAGATCCGTTTATTAATAATGAAAATAATTTCACTGGTCCTGTAAATGGTATAACAATAATCATTTCAGAATCAAATTCAGATTTGAAAACTGGAACTGTTTCATACCTTTTATCAATAGTTTTAAACAATTTTGGTAATTCATTACTATTGTTTAACAGATTGTAAGCAATTAATTTACTTGTATCAATTTTATTATTTATTGATTGTGAGATATTGGTTGGAATAGGTGGATCTCCGTGAGGATGGGTGTGATGTTGAGAATCATCATCATCATGTTCGTGATCATGAGAATGATGGTGATGATCTGTCTCAATAGCTTCGTTAGAGCAATTATTCATAGTTATTACTAAAAATAGTTATAAAATATAATCTTTTAATAAATATATAAATAAATGATTATTATAAATAAAGGAAAGATGTAAAAGAACATGTTGAAGAAAGAAAATACACGCGGTTTTAACTCTATTTCTATTTCTATTTCTATTTCTATTTCTATTTCTATTTCTATTTCTATTTCTATTTCTATTTCTATTTCTATTTCTATTTCTATTTCTATTTCTATTTCTTGGTCTTTCTTTTCTTACTTTTCCTTCTTTCAGCTTCCTCTCGTTCATATTTAGCAGCTATATCATTGAAAGCATCACGATGTCTACTGGAATTCTTGGCTATTAATGCCTGTAATCCTGCAATTCCATCATCATCATCATCATCACCACGTTCCTTTTCTGCTTTTTCAGCTTCTTTTTCTTCACGAAGACGTTTCCTTTCCATTCTTTTAATATTATTTTTCCTTTTATTAACATATTCTTTCCATTTAGGTATATCCTTTAATTCAATATCTCCATTTTTGATTAAATTCTCACAAATTTTAAATATTCTCTTCTCTTCGTCAATTGTAAATTCTAAATGAATAACAGTTTCAAATAATTTTTTCATATCACCTTCAGAATTAATTAATTCTTTCCTTATATCATCAATTTCTTCTTCACTACCTTGATATTCTTTTCTATCCTTTTCAATCATTTCTTTACTAATTGATTCAAATTGTGATTTAAAATAATCATTCCAATCAAATTCTTCATCATCTAAATTATTATCCTTTAAATTGATTATACCTGTTCTATCATATTTAGAACGTTTCTTTTCATCGCTTAAAATTAAATATGATATTTGAACTTGATCAAATTCTTTACGAAATCCTTCATTTTTATCAGGATGATATTTTAAACATAATTTATGATATGCTTTCTTAATATCTTTAGTATT